>JAVJAQ010002432.1:0-131170 GCA_032362365.1 Zygogramma bicolorata | reverse complement strand
TATATATATTAACTACGAATATTGATAATTAAGGCAGCTATTTGATGCGAGATTTTGGGAAACAAAAGAGCGCGATTGGTCGCAAGGAATATTTGCGCATGCGTCAAATTTAAAAGTAGAAGATGTCAGTCAAGAATGACTCGCTAGTGTTGTTTCTCTCTTACGTTTCTCCCTGCTAGGTAAATCGAAAATGATCGTATGTCGGGTATAACTATTTGCCATAAATTCCTTGTTTCGTTTCAAATTCAAACATAACCAAATTGTCAGTGTCAAAATTTTCTTGAAATTCTTTCAATATTTTTCATACTTAATATTATTCTTGTGTTCGCTGATTTCTCGGTATTGTTCGGTACCGTTTTTATTATAGTTATTGTTCAGTATTGGTTTTTTGTTTCCATATTATAGTGTTGTGTTTCGTTAGTCCATAGTTGTTTAGAAGTTCAAGACTATTATGTCCGCGAAAAAAGAAATTTGTTTTCTGTGTTACTAAGAGCTCCAGTTCATATCATCGGTAAGAAATTCATTACATATGGATCTGTGTTGCTTTCATGTTCAAAATATGCGTATTTATATTTCAGTTTTCCTAAGAATCCATCGCTAAGATCCCAGTGGATGAAAATATGTTATCTCCAGGCAGCCGAAGACGTGAATAAACTGAGAATATGTGCTGATCATTTCTCAAGGACAGATATATATTCTGTGAGCAGTGGAAGAATTCTTTTGAAAACTGGTACACTACCCTCACTGAACGTTGATTGTTCATTTCTTCTACCTAGATATGATGATTCCCAATGAAGTCAGTCTTTTCCTGTTGGTGAGTTCTATATCATAGAATACAATTATAATGGGAAACATTGCCCTAAAATAGTAAAACTATCACAGAGGAAATATCAAATATTTTATGTTCAATATAAAATTAGTTCAGGTGCCTATACAAGTTCTCACCCTCTAGGAGGTAAATCCCTAACCGAATGTTTCCATTGGATAAGATTTGTAATTCTTTCATTCGATTGAGATAAGTGGGTTGCGTATTCAACCCCTCTCGTACTTTTGCCTGAAAAAATTATAATGATGGCCTAGTTAATACGTAGTGCATAACCTAATGGATAATGCATAACTCAAATTAGGGAAAATTACACCTACCAGCTGAAAACTGCCACTTTTGACACCTTGTTATCCTTTAAATATATTGAATAAGAATTATTTGTTATGCACTATTCTTTCAGTCTCCCTATACAATATACATATTTTAAATTGATCCTGTCCTGTCTCTGTCGAACATTAATGAAATGCAGACAAGTTCTGAAATTCAACAGTGAACTCCATTGATTCCATCAGTTCTATCACTGATGATAATAAAAAAACTATTTTGATAGATTGATGAGCTCACCGATGGATTCAAGAACTTGCCTTATGTTCAAGAAGGGGGCTGTACTGTAACCTAGAAATAAACATGTCTCAAAGTCTCAAGTAACTTCAAGAAAAAAAACCTGAAACCATTTTCATAAAAAATATTACAGTATGGCATTTATGTTTCTTGTTTACAGTGAGCAAAGAACTACCCAATCAAGGTGAAGAAATAAATAATTCAAATAGAGAAATCCACAATAATGATTTTAATAGTGAGTAGATGAAAGTGAAACTGATTTTTTTTTTATGATTTCATTTAATTTCAATCACATTTAACAAAGAACTGTCCAGAGATTCTAATGGTAATATCTTAAAAGGTTGTTTGACATTAAGCAATGTTGTGTATGTATTATTCATTGTCATATTATTATGATTTTTATCAAATATTTTGGTATCCACCAATCAATTCTTAAGGGTTTGAAAACCCAAGAACTAATGACTTACTATGCAACAACAGCAAATTATAGAATTGCACATTCAAACAATTCTCATTAGTACTAAAAACTGATTATGTAAAGTTGCTGGTTAATTTGTTGAATTATTTGTTATCACCCTTAATATTGTTTCAAATCACTGGGCCTTTTACTTCATATCACAAGTTGTAAAAAGGAACTAGTCAAAAAAATCACAAAGACTGTAATTTCATTGGAATTTCGCACAATTGCTATGATAATTCGATAAAAGGTATTGCTTTGTTGTCATCGTATTGGAATAAAAAATTATTGAATACACATTGAAAACTGCCTTATGGATATAATAATACTGGGTAGTTTTTCAAGAAATAGTCTTTTCTAGAAGAGATAATGAAAAACTATTCTAGGACCTGTCTTGCATGAACTCCACACATATTTATAGGATTCCTAAATGAATGATATGTATTTGACCCCTTTGAATAATATGAATATAGTGAACTCTAGTCATATATCCACTGTTCAAGTTGAATCTCTTATGAAATGAGATTATTTTCAAATTTGGTTAGTAATACATAACCATTATTTTTTATAGATCCAAATGCACATAGAGTGTGCAAAAGAAGTTATGAGGAAGTTAATTCTGAATCGGAACTCATCTGTCGGAAGAAACAAAAAGTAGGCAAGTATTTGTAGTGTACAAAAATGTTGCATTCAATCGAGACACACATTTACCAAATGCAAATTGAAATGAAAATGGAAGACACAAATACAGTTACATGCAGAAAGATAAATAGAGCTCCTGAATAATCCTTCATTAAAAAATGCATTGATGTTTCAATCGAGTGATATTTCAAGTATTCCAAAAAAACTGTAAAATTTTGCCTATCAAAAATTTCCCTTTGAAATTTTTCTGTACTATAACTTCTAGAGAATCTGATTTATGACTATTCTATTATGTTCTATCCTCAAAACATAATGATGGTTTTTCAAGTTTTAATCAATAATTGGCATGAGTACTTAGGTACCCATTTATCATCACCAAAAGGCCAACAATTCATCACATTTTCTATTAGTTCATTTTTTCAAGCTGAATTTTTTGATTTGATAAATATTCAACAAATTTAAATTGATATATCGCAAAATGAGACTTATTGAAACGTGTAAAAACATTCTGAGGAGTTTTTTTTTCACCTTTTGTGGCATATTTTCGTGTTTTGCTATTGATTATATTCCTTTTTCAGATAACATCCAAAAAATGAGAAAAAAAAATTGACGAGCAGAAACTGAAGATTCGAATTCTCCAACAGAAAAATAGGCGGCTCACAAAGAAAATTAATAATTTGAAGCAATTCTGGGGCATTTGAATTAAAAAAACCTGATTTCAAGTGGTGCTTATTATCACTTGATGGTAATGTATTCTTCTGATTCACAACAATAGGCCCTATTGTCACCTTTATCCGCCATTTCGTTATTTTGTTGTGGTACAGCATAGTGATACAGCATAAAGCGGAATATTATTAGTTTTTTCTACACCAATACTATAACAATACTCTTATAGGCCCATAATCTGTTTCATAATGAGATCCATTATGAAACGGATTGGAAATCTGTATTGTAATGAAAAATCTGTGTATCATAATGGGCTCATTATGATACACAATATCATAAGATATTCCACTTCCAGATCAGTGGGATCCACAATATAAATATAATATTTATAGATCTTTATTATTTATCGAATGTGAAAAATAGCGTATGCAACTCTCATGTAATGGTTATATATACCCGCATAAGCCTTATATGAAACTCACCTTTGGTTCGTTTCATAGCCCAGTTACAGATAGATACTTTATTGGTGTTTCACAATATTTGTTTACACAAGTCAGGTACAGGCTAGCAAATCCACTAGAATTTAAAACAATCAAAAAATACACATACACGAACATCAATGAAACTTGGTCAATGTCAAACACAATAGTCTTGAATATCATCAAAATTTTCATTGAAATAGTCATCATTAGCATAAAAACATTTTTTAATCAGGTACATGGTAGGCTGAGATCTTTGATGGAGGGTGGCAATCTATTGAACATTTTAGGGGAAAGGTACTGCACACCTGTTTGTGCCTTACACAATCAAAAGCCTTTGTCAAGTCACAAAATATACTACCTATGTATTCCTTATTGTTGAAGCCTTCTTCAGTTATCGAGATCATCTGTTGTAGAATATGATTTCCTAAATACATATTGAGATATATTAAATAAACTTAGAGAAACAAAGTAAGCCACCATCCTCGTTTTCAGAGCTTTTTCAAATATTTTGCTTAAAATTTGAATAAAAGCAGTTGGCCTAAAATTATTGCAAGTATTGTGTGAACCTTTTTTATAGAGGAAGCATTTTTGTTAACTTGAATTATTCTGGGAATATTGAGGATCTTTGACATAAATTGAAGAATTTTGTGAGGTGCACTGCAATGTCATTGCCAATGCGTGCCTATTAATCGCCTTTGTTATATGATCGTTGCATAATATACTATTATGATTGATTATCGCAGAACAGAATAGTGATGAAAAAAATCATTTATTCAATTCATACAATTCACGTTTTTGAAAGAATTATTTGAAATATATGTGGTGAATGTGGTTATGATTTTTTTTAAATGTCGGTACAAATAGGTATTCAAATTCATGATATGAATCTCCCATTTGATTATTTTTTTTTTCCAAATCTAATGATTTTTTACTCTGGAATGAAAAGGCCACCAACAAAGAATTTTATTTTATTTCCCAATTATGTTTTAGGAAAATCAGTAATGAGTAGTAGTTATTTTGTGAGTTTGAAAATGAAGACCATGGCCATGAAATATAGTATTTTTTCAACATAGTTCCAATCCGGTATTTTCAACATAGATATAATTGGTGTGTATCTATTGCATCCCAAAATATAATCCTAATACCTTCGTTTTGGAGTTTTTGCAAAACGCTCCCCTTGAACTACACCTGTATGAATTGTTAACTTATCAGAGACTGATTTGCCTAATTTGCATAGTTGCTTTCTGTTTGGGAGACAATCCTCGAACTTTTTGAAGACTTGAAGTTGTTACTAAAAGTTTTTCAACTGCATTCTTTATTTTTGAAGAAAGTACAATATTTTGAAAAATATTTTCTCAGAGGTTTCTATATCCAATGATTGTATTGGGTAAAACTTCGGTCGCTATGAACCTTTTAAAAAAAAAGTCCACTAAAAAAAATCCATATCCATTTTGTTGTGAAATTTCACCCCATTTTTCACATAAAATTTCTTTCTCGAAAAAAACAAAATTCGCCGTTCTTCTGATCAAAACACCACACATGCCCTTATTTACTCGTTTTCAACATTTTTAAGCTGAAAAAACCTTTATATTTTCACCTTCTTGAACCGTCCCCAATTTGTTGTGATTGTTGAGGAAATGCATGATGTTAATAAATGAAGTTTCTTTTCTTTTCAAGCAATCCTGAATTGAATCCATGAAAGTTTTGGAAATAATATATTTGAATTGTATTCACAGGATGATGTTCCTGAGAACTGCAAGTTTTTATTCGAAAGGTCAAATGCAAGAAGAAATATAAAGTATTCAGCTGAGGCAATCTGCAGTCAACCTCCAGTTTTACTCCACAAGAGCGTACAATTATGTGAGGAAAACATTTGGAAAATTGTTTGCACATACAAGTACCATAAGGAAATGGTACAGTGTAATTGAAGGAAATCCCGGTTTTTCAGCGGAAGCTCTCAACTTTGTTAGCGAAAAGAGCGTCGAGTGCAAAAATCTCATTTTGGTGTTAGAGTAATTGATCTCTAGGAAAAGGTTCAACTTTTACACTAAAGGTTTCCAATCTCATTGTAAATTTATATGAAGAATGGAACTGAACGATATCCTCAAAGAAGGAACAGGTGTAGTAGATACTATACACAAACTAAAAAGTCCCATTTCACGAAATATACTTGCCAAAAATGTCAGAAAAATATGCTTTGAACTTTTTATATATATGTATGTATATATATATATTGTGAAAAATGCCTGTAACTTCATATAATTTTCGCTTAAATTGAGTATTTCTATATTTTTCTAGGAATATGCTTTCTGTTTAAGATATAAAAATGTGAAAATGATGCAATTTTTGAGTTTTTGTTCAATATTCACCAAAATTCTTTTGAGATACATGCGCGATCTATCATGAGAGTTCCAAGGTGCGACAAACAGAATGTTAAGCATTTTTCTTAGGTACTTAATCTCAACTATACCGAAATTTATACTGTATTGCATCTTCCTGAACTTTTATTCAATTATTTATTATGTCTATTGAGTAATATAAATAATATTGAAATCATCATTGTTTTATTCAAATATTCTTGGCATAGCCACAGTTCCGAAGCAAGTCTATATTCTGTTCCGAAAGATTTTCTAAATAAAAATAATTTATCAAACAAGTGAACAGGGCTAAAAAGATGCATGAAAGAGATTGATAATTTAACTACATTATACATCAAATGCATTTGTAGCAAGTTATAGTAAAGCCTTCGATACAGTCAGTCATGAAATTCTTTTGAAAAAACTTGAAACAACAATTATCTATGACACATGACTAGAAACAAATATCATCTTGGTTAAAATATCACAAATTGAGTTACAATTATGAAAAATCTACTTATATGTTTTTAACAAGTAAACATTCCAACATTGACCACTCTGACACACTTAAATTTAAAAATAAAACGATATAATTTTCTAAAACTACCAAACTTATAGGACTTTACGTAGATCAAAATCTTTAACGGGCAACTTACTTTATTTAAAAATTACTGTTCAGAATAAGAAACAAAATTTCTTTCGAATATTCGAGATTAATATTTTTTTGTTTGGTATATTCCAATTTAAAATATTTAACGTCTATATTGGCAACGGCCACTGCTTCAGTATTGAATCCGCTGAAATACAGCTTATCCAATCCATCTTGGCACAGAACTAATGAGGTATATGCCCAGAAATCTCTGTGAAGCATAGCAAGATCAAAAAAACACCTATTATATGTGTTCACTGTGTTGAAATTTATTCCTAGTGGATGTTTTTTTTTCGTCACGTTCTGAAGTACCAGTGTGCAACTGGAAAAGTAGCAGAGTTTGTGCCACAATGGATTGGACAAGCTGTACTTACATAATAAAATCGTCGAATATATTTATAAATTGCCTTGCACGAAGCCCACTGTGGATCTTTACAAACCAAATAATCTTCTTAACATCAATTCAATATACCAGTTGAAAACATATACTTTTATTTATTGTGTAAAACATAAGGTGAAACATTGCATACTTTTCAATGAAATCATTACTATACATTATCACAGCACTAGACAGGCTCAACATCTAATTGTACATTCCATACGTACCAGATTTGGGGAGAAATCAATTTGAGGGCAAAAACATCAGTAAACCACCAAATTCAATTAAAAATATTAAAGATAAAAATTCAAACACCATCTTAAAAAATATATTTTATTGCCCAAATGATATATTATAGTTTTATAGATCATTCAACATTTCAAGAGTTTTTTTCATATATTCTTTCACCATATACACATTTTGTTTTATTTCTTTTCTATGTATTAAATATCCCTATTCATAAACTGTAAAAGTTTCTTGGGGTGAAAAAATATTATTATTATTAAATTCATAGGGATTGGAACATACAATTGATTTTTGTTTCCGGGCTCCTAGGTTTTTAGGACTGACCTTCTGCATCTGCAGCAGACAATATTCAAGAGCAATGAGGCAATGTCAGGCCCGAAAATCTGCAGACCAAGGCTTAGAAGAAAGGAAACATCTAACGATTCATTTGTTACCGGCCGTGAAAGTTTCCAATCTCTGAACAACAAACATAATTCAATTTTGCTCAACTGGCTATTGACTGAGGTTCTTCCGCCCAACAATCTTTGATATGTCAACAAGTCTCGAAACGTATAAAATATATCTATTATTTTCCATTAACTTTTGTTCATTAATTTTCAAAAATTTTAATATTTGAATGCTTCACCGAGCATTTGAATTTTATTAAGTATTCGTAATTTATTGGTTACAACGACTTTTTGTTTTTCCATCCAATGAATTTTTTGTAACAGTCAATTATATTGAGTGAATTCCAAACCAACCACATTCAAGTGAACAGATTATATATCGCACGTAATTCATAAGCATTTTCGAGTCAGCATTGTTTCTCTCGTAGCTACAAGACAGGCGCCTGAATGTTAACAGATGGTATTAAAATATGATATTAACATTCTTAATCTGCAAGATGGTATGGTAAATAGTTCTGATGGAATTTCTAATATTATTGAGCCTATATGGGTTTTCTTCATTGAATTATTCATATCTGTGTAGTATGAATTTACTACGACTCCAGAAATCAGGACACAATGAACTGATGAAATATCGGAAAGATCAGGATATTTTATGATCCCACCATTTTTCAAAATCTTGATTTCTTCATTCTTTTGCACACCAAGAAACGTTCCTTCAAAACTGAGTATATTTTTTGTGTAACTGGATGATTTCCTGAATAACAAAATTTACATTGAAATCTCTGTGAAATTATATAAACATAACCTGTAAATTAGTAAATTTGAAGGTCGATGACAATGACATATTTAGAAATTTGAATTTCGCGCTCTATATTCCGCGCATGCGCCCTCGATCATCGCTGCCTATTTCTATTCCAAGGATATTGTGATTTATACAAAAGTCGGCTTCACTTTGCTAACGTCTCTTATGGCGTATGGTCAATATTCGTAGTTAATATCTTAATATATATATGCCTCCAATGAATGGTATTTTGCGGCTATTCAAAACATCATGAACACAGTTATATTAACCTTCACGAGAAAAATTTCGTACAATGAAAATATAGCAAAAAAAACACCAAAATCTTGTCTAGCGAGGGCAACTGATGACTGGATTTCAGTTTGGCGCGTTATTTCACAAATGTAAACAAGGTAACTTATTTCAAAATGGTGGATAGCGCGCTAGGATCGTTACGGGCGTTATTTTGAACGCAGCTCTAGTCTGTTCACGATTGACGTTTGACATTTGACATATTTTGTCGAAAATGTTGGTATTTTGACTTCTGTGGTATGCTATTTTTATATTTTATCAAGCAAAAACAAATAAACCAAGAAGATAATGAGCTACGGTGAAAAACACGAAGTTACAACAAAGGAGAATTGGATGAAACTGTTGGAAGAGAACGACCTCGGCCGAAGTAACATGAATAAGCTCATCATGAACTATTTAGTAACTGGTAAGAGATAGGTATCTACAGTTGAATAGTTAAAAAAATTGCTTTGAATTTCTAGAGGGTTTCAAAGAAGCTGCAGAAAAATTCCAGCAAGAATCGGGTATCATTCCTTCGGTCGACTTGCATTCTTTGGATGATCGAATTCGCATCAGGGATGCCATTATGACTGGCAAAATACAAGAAGCTACAGCACTCATCAATCAACTTCATCCAGAAATGTTGGATAATGATAGACATCTGTATTTTCATTTACAGGTATATGATGTTTACTAAAACACCAATATGGTTCTTGCATACTACTGCATTTGTACATCAGTATTTTCTTTTTTTTTTTTTGTTTCATTTTTCAGCAACTTCATTTGATTGAACTCATAAGGAACAATAGGATAGAAGAAGCTCTTGCCTTTGCTCAAAGTCATCTGAGTGAAGCTGGAGAAGATGACCCATCAGTGTTATCTGAACTGGAAAGAACTGTGGCTCTTCTCGCTTTTGAAGAACCTTTGACATGTCCTTTTGGTGATTTGCTTGCTCCGTCTCACAGACAAAAGGTACATTTTTATTAAACATGAAGAAAAATTGATGTAAAATGAAAAATATCTCTTTCTAAATCTGAAACATAAATAGGGATTTTAAAAAACAATATAAAATGTGTCATTCAAATATTATCAAAATTTTTATAAACTTATGAAATTTCAAATTGAGAACCTGGTTTGTTTGCATAAAGTCCAGTGTTGAAACTCAAACATAGAATGCTCTGAACTGTGAAACTCCTTGGAGAAAATAGAAAATATCTTAAACTTATAGGAAAAATGACTCTTTTGTGAGCAGTTTTGTAAAAAATTAGATCCCAAACAACATTTAATGGCCTTTATTTAAAAAAATAATTTTTATATAGGTAGCTCGGTGGGTAGTTAGTTGGTATCTTATTTTATATATATTTTATATTTTAGTGTGAAAAGGTAGGCTTCGTCATTTAGACCTCATTTTCACTCATCAATTCCAACATCTATAATTTACGAGTAAGTAAACAATTATATAAGTTCAGAGCAGAGCTTGCCCTCACATCAAAATCATCTCTTGCAACTGTGTGGAACTCCAGAAGTGATTCAGATTGCACTAGAAATATGAATTTTAACTTAAAACAATAAACCATTCTCAATGTAATAACTGAACCAAGATAGTAACCATGCTTGAAAATCAAGTATTTTGTTTGTGAAAATCCTATCAAAAGCCTTAGATAAATCTGTGTAAACTGCACCAATTCGACTCCCATCTCCAGGGGAATAACAATTCAATTCTGGTACATGAATAAATTACAATTCATGCCATAAAAACCTCTCTGCAATACATAGTCCAAAATTCATGACTAAAATTACTATCAAAAACTACAGCTTTGTGGTGAGATCTATTTGGTAAAAGAAGATACAGCTCTGTACAAGCTAAGTTTGTCTTAATATGAATAGAAGATGAGATAAAGAAATATATTTTGAGGATTAGATTTGTGATTCACTTGTTTCAAACCTTAACTCAAACAATCTCATTAATAGTCACTATAGGACCAGCCATAAGTCAGTCAGCTGAAAGTCAATTTTCCCAAGAATGATTGCATCTTGATAGTGGTAAATTATAGTCTCTGAAAAGATTGAGTATTTTGTATGCAAATACTCTGTGCATAAAAATAATTGTAATTTATAACTCATCATCAACATCCCAGAAAAGCTTTGGTGTGATTTTATTGTCACAGTTCAGTTGATGAATTTAGGTTTCCTCTACACCGGAAGAACTGATTTAGACTCGTTCCTTAAGTCTTTTTTCTCTCTTATAGAAGTGTGAAATTTTGAAGGTTCATATGGAATCATGATTTTGATTGGTTGGCTTGAAATTTGTTTTTTTGTTGCTTTCCCAAATTCAGATTTCAAATGGAACCTCCAGTTTATTTATGAATAATATTCTGACACATTAATTGTGGGCTTATCGACAAAGGACGATGAATTTTGGGCATATTCGGAGACTGAGTATATCAAAATGTGGGGATAACATAATGTAGATGTATCGAAATGTGGGTACAACGCATGTGTAATGAAATTCGGGTGCAAGGACATGCTCCCATCAGAAGTATATGTCGATAAGGACAGAGTTTTTGTATCTCAAAAAAAAGTTAGTAGAAAGATGTTTGATTTTCTTTGGAGGAAATCATGTAAGCAAGCATTTGTATTACACCAGATCTTAACATTCCCTGCTATCTATATACTAAGTAGTCTCTTGTTCATATTAGATAATATAAAGTCATGTACCACAAACTCATTCTACCACAAATACTCCACTCAACACTCTGAGCTGTTGAGCATTCCCAAGCACAGATCTTCGAAATTCAAACTGTCCCCCAAATATATGGGCATAAAATTATCCAACCATTTTTCTGAACACTACAAAAATATGAGCAAACAATCATTCAAAAGAGCAGTTAAAGCACAATTACCCTTGAAAGCTTATTACAGTGTAGATGATTTTTTCTCAGATCCATTAGACTGAATGGGCTCCTATTAAATCCTTCCATGGACAGATGAAACTTTTATACATTTTAAACATTTATATTGTTATGCATTTTATTATTATTCATATATTTTATTTTTCACCTTTTTTAGTAATTTACATGTTTTCAAAGTGATTTTATTTGTGAAGTATTTTTTACCTGACATAGCCTATACATTTGTTAATGTCTCAAAGGATGAATAAATTCTATTTCTATTATATTGAATACTAGCGGTATTTGCAGGAGTTGGACGTTTTTCCATACATACGTCTCAAACCGAAAACTTTCACCTAAAAAACATTTTGTAATTGTTGAAATGGGACTTCCTATACAACATTATCTTGTTAGCCAACTACCTACTTTGCTTATCCGGTAACTTGAATATCAAAAACAACAATCACAACTCAGCTCAAAGATTTTTTTTTTAATTATTGGTGCTGTAATACTCGAACAGCAAAGCAGTTCGGTGCCTGCCCTGACATCTGACGCTATTTTAATGTCTCGGGACGTAGACAGAAATAAAATTATCTCTCTACATAATGTAATAGAGCGCTTCTATATGCAACGCGCACGCATCATTCCTTTTTCAGTTCCTCAGCGATTATGAGTTATCAGCACAGATTGATAAAAATGTAAAAGTAGGCACAGGCGGGACGAATTTGAAAAAGTGTCTTTATATGAGTACTAAAGCACTGGCCTTGAAAATGATATCTATGGAGGGTTGAAGGGTATTCAGCATACATACCTAAAACTATAATATATGGACTGTTCACGAAGATTTGCCGCCCTCTGAGATTGGCTGACAATGCAAATATTTTTTAGTGATCACTGCCTCTTCGACTCCAACATTATTTAAAAAAATAGTTTTTTTTTCACTCAAATGATATTCTAAAAATAATCTGCTGAAACCACAAAAAAACGCAAGAAAATATACTGGGTGTTCCATTGGAAATTCTTAAGTTATATAATTTCTCAATAAACTGAAGATGCTGCAAAACAAATTTGGCACAAGGAATATTATGGGAGCGAGCCTGTTCAGACCCGGTACACAGCTTCATTCCTACATAAACATTGTTCATTAATGGTATTTGATTACTTCAAAAGCTTCATAACGTCATTATAGAATTAGATATAAAAAAAATTATGGTGACATTTTTGAAATTTTCAACAAGCCAGTTCTAAATTGTCAAGGTATGTTTTAAATATCAAAAAACAGCAGGCACATGTTCAAATTCCTATCCTTTGTAATGAGCAACTCCTCAAATTTTATTAACATGGTCAGTGTTGCGGTTATGAGGTCAATGAAAAATACAATCTTGTCTGGTTCCAATCTCATATAATTGAAAGTTCATAACAACTCTCACTTCCATTCAGAAAACTAATGCAGTTGATTCAAGGTCTCACACATAATGAATGAAAAAATATCTTACATTTCTTTATTCCCTGCTAACATTACTGAAAATCTTCAATACTTATATCCTTGAGTTGAAAATACTCCTATTCTTAAGAATTATTCTTGAAAAATTATAAAATTCCAAAAATATTGAATTTGCGATTTTTTTGTTGAGGTAGTTTGTTTTCCTAGTTTCGAATTTTATTCGTTTGATCGAACGAATTATGTAGTTGTTGGAATATCATTCTGTTTATTTATTTTTTACAATTTTTTCAAATTCATCATATTTAATAGGTGGCTAGTGAAGTAAATGCTGCTATTCTGAAAATGGAGCATCAGGAAATTACGGCTCCGAAAATGTCTACTCTCCTGAAACTCATCCTGTGGGCTCAAGAGAAGCTGAATAAAAAGAATGTGAAATATCCGAAAATGACTAACCTTGCTACAGCAACCATTGAAGATCCGAAGTGAATATTGGTTTTCAGTTATTTATTAAATTAAATACTATTAGGTTTTAGGCTCTTACTTCTAAGGAATTTGCAGTGTGGTTTATATTATAGGACCTCATTTTGGCAAAAAGTAAAATCAGACTGTGACTATTTTATACCTTTTAATTACTATATAGTATGTTTTAAATCATGTTGATTGAAAATGTCTTATTATAGAGAGGTTTTCTAAATTATGGAGATGTTTTTCTTCAAAATTTCTCTTTGTGGGCATGGGAAAAAGTATCCAACAAATCTGGTGGAGACTTTGATTTAGAGCGTACCTCCCAAAATATTCAGAACAAGTATAAAATAATTTATTTTGAATAGTTAATTTTGTGTGAATTATTCCTTTAAAATTTTCAGTGATTTCAAAATGGATCTTAGTTTCTACTTGAATTTTTGATATCTGTATTTGGGCAAATGGTAACTGGTGGGGGTTATATTTCAAACCCAAATTCGCTTCTTGTGATAACCCTTTTGAAATAATTGAAACAACAGATTCTAGAATGGTATATTACATAACAAGGAGGATAAACTCTGAGCATGAGGCGTTAGCCGAGTGCGGCAATCTCCGAGTGCGGCAATCTCCGAGTGCCCGTAACTAGCCTTATTCTCGAGTTGCGTACTGTACTTTTTGTACTCCCATCATGCTTGTGCGGTTATTTCTGCTAGTGTAGCACAATTTTTTTTCATTATCCCTCATTTTCCATGATTGAAGAGACAGCAATAGGTAAAACAATAAATTGTCTAAGAATAACAAATACAATTTTAAAAAGAATTAGAAACAAAAATTCGCTGAATTTGGTTAATAGGTATTGGATGTATTCATGAGATTAAATTTATCAGGTCAAATGTTACATATCCCATCATTGTATGTGTATTGTAAATGAGCCAGTATCTAACAGATGTCAAATACGTAATGAACGGTTCAAAATAGTGGGAGTAGAAAAAATAGTTTTTTAGGGAATTCCGATTTGCATTCATAGAGAAATTCTAATCTTCAGTATCAAAAAACTGACTGTGTCTACATTAGAAACGAAGATTTTTTATGTAAATTCAACATAAATATAATTTCTTACAGGTATTTTAATTTTGACTGAAATGACTCCAATGGAGTGTCATATACCTCTACAATGATTGACCAAATTTTCATTAATTTTCAATCATAGAACTTTGTTTCTGGAATTGGATGAATACAATGAGCATACAGGTTCTGAGAAGTGCGATTATAACATTGTTAATTTCGAGACTGCAATGTTGTGTGAGAAATGGGGCTATACTTATGTATATGAAGGTACAGATGAAGCTTTCAACATATTTTTTGGGATCATAAAACATGACGTCTCTATGAATTTTTCTCAAAAATATTTCTTCAAAAGTAATGATTGATGACCAAACAATATGGTCAATTCAAACTTTGAAAAATACTTTTAGGTGAAGAACTGCTCATCCTTTTTTCGCACCTGTTACAGAGAAGCACATAGTTTGATGTGAAAAAAAAGAAAAAATATCAAGAATGTTGTATTCATTTTCAAATGAAAACAGTAAAAGAAATAATATTGCTCTAAATGTAGATAATTTGATGGTGGAAGAATTTCATGCTGTATCATCTTAATTCAACAAGTTTCTAATTCAGGCTCCAGTTATATTGCAGATCAAACACTCAATGATTTGAAATTGAATACAATTTTCTTGAAGCCCTTCACGGAAAATGAATTGGTATCTTCATTGACGAATAAAAATTCTTCAGGGGCAGGTGACATCCTAATGTATATATTGAAAATAATTGCAACCATTGACTTATCTGATCAATCTGTCATCTTTGAAAGTGTTCTTCCAAAAGAAATAAAGTAAAAGTTTTTCCTACATTCAAGGAAAAAATCTCTTCGAATAGAAAATTATCGTTCGACATTGTGTTACTACAGTTCAACATCACAAGTGGGTCCCAGGCAACGGTAAACACTGAAATTCGAAGAATGAATTTTAAATCCTGAAACGTGAGTATAGGCGTACCACAAGAGTCCATTCTGGGTCCGATTCTGTTTATCTCGTATGTAATCAAAATAGATCTTATCACTAAGGTCGTGTTCCGTTTCCAAATATTATTACTGTTAGCTGTTCTGTTGTATGTACTGGTTACCACAGTGACTGCCTAACCAATGAGAAATCATTAGAGAGTTGAGTAATCGTGATAAGTAACGCTTTTCTTTTTAGTGGTTCAGGTCTATTTTTGATCTTCGTTGTGAAATGAGGATATTCGAAGAGGTAAGTGATCATTCTCTCACACCAAAGTTCTCCATCTCACAAGACAAAAATGACCGATTAATCCAAGCTTATTACTACTACTTGAGGGAGAGAATTTTAAGTCCATTTCGTAGTATTATCCCTTTGATAAAGTTTTTGAAAATGAATTTCCCCCGCCGGACTACTTTCATTTTGAATACACAGGGCGCATATAAGTGTTACTCCCCCCCCCCCTAACTCGTTACTGGACTCTTGTTAAGGAAATCGCCGTGACACGTCGATTTTTGATCTCTACAGTCAAGTGAGACGCATTTCTCATTTGCGTAGATATTAACTGCACATTTTTTGTGCAAGTTTGTCATTACAATAAGTTAATTGTCTTTATTCTTGAACAATAATAACTCTTGAATTGATGTAGCAAATTGCAATTCCTTTGCACGGTTGAATAGAGAATAAAACCCGCTATCAAATGATCACTCACCACCCCATGCTATTAAATTTTTTTAAACAGTTGATCCTCTCCAGTAAGGGATGAAATTAGGGGTGAACTGTTCATACTCAAATGTGTCTCGGCGATTTTCCTAACTAAAGTCAGATAGGGGGGTAACGATGCCCACGGTATACTTACTCTATAAGTGTGTTACATCACAGAAAATTGACAGTCGTTCCCTACATCACCTTTTCAGAAGTACCGCTCAACCGAGGAGTTTTTAATGTGACCAAAAGCCAATGAGATTATTAGGTCCCTAGGAATTCATCTTGGCGATAATTTGAACGGGAGAATTTCTTTTCAAGTTTTATTATTATCAAGCACCTATCTTAAGCATATCATTCCTGGGAAATTTGTAAACAAAAAAAAAATTGATAGATCGGTCAGATATTTGGCATTAATTCTAGTTGTTCGAAAGAGGTGCTTAGGAATCAAAAAGGTTACCAGACAAGATGTTCCCAAGCACAGGAGATTTTATGTGGTAAAGAGGGGTGAGTTTTGATGGCTACACCACTTGCCTTCGGAGCCGGCGGCATGAGAATATGCGAAGGTTGCCGAAGAGCCTGGGGAAGAGAGTTGTGGAAACAGCTTCGGTGCGGGCAAAAAAGTTTTAAGAAATTTCATACTCTCTACAACAGAATTGATCACGAATATTTGTGTGACTCATACTATTATTTGAACATTTTGCGTGGTATGTACATACATGAAATATGTTGACATCTAAGACTCAAAGAATAGCTTCAAGCTAAGTCGAATTTGGGTCGGAAAAATTGGGAAAGAATATTCTTCACAGGTCCTCATCTCTCATATATCCACTCTTATCGGAAATATGATTACGTCCAGAACCATTCAGAGTTAAAGGTATTATTTTTGATTGTTCTATGTTGGATACTCTACTGATGTGATTTGAGTTCCATTCTATTTCTCTATCCATTGAAAGTTCCCATGTAACCATAACCAGAATATGGTCAGTTTTTATAGGACTCTATATAGAACACTTCAAAGCCAAATTGTGGAGTGAGAAGCGTACAGGAAATTAGTATTTTGGGTTGATTGTGGATTTGCATCAAGTTTCAGCCATTGATTATGTACCTATGAGGTATGAAAACTTTTTGCACTCGACGCGCGTTCAGAATTAAATTTTCTTCTGAAGATGCTAACCTTGTTGGCGAAACGCGCGTCGAATGCAAAAATATCAGTTTAGTGTTATTGATCTCTAGGAAAAGTTTTCAACTTTTACACCAAAGGTTCCAACCTCATCGTTTATATGTATGAGGTATTTGGATGTATCAATTCCTTTCCATTAGTACAAACTCTTTGTTCAATCAGGAACAACATTTTTCCCGAGAATCTGCCTGACTTTGATGAAATTTTGTTTAAAAACAATTTGAAATCAGACTATGCGTGATGGCACAAATGTTTATAAAGTGATGATAATATATCAGTGAATAAGATATATCACTCATTTTCATACTCCTAATATATCCAAATTTCGAGGAAAAAGGAAAATAGATTTTGAGAGAATTATATTTGATTTCCAATAAGAATGTCAAAAAACATACAAGAATTACCAAAACAATCATAATATATGCTACTAAAATACAAAAACTAACATTAGCTAGTATGGTCAATTTTTGTAGGGTTCCATAGTAATCTTCAAAGCCATATGTTAAGATTCACACTAACAATTGTTAATGAAGTGAGAAGCGCACAGGCAATTAGTATTTGGGGTTGAATATGGATTTTCAAGTTTCAGTTATTGATACCTCAAAAATTGACAAAATGGGATAATGGTTGCATTTCTGGAAGCATTCTGTATCTCAGGAATGGTTTTTAGACGTTATTCAAAAACTGGCGTGAAAAAAAACATAAACCACTCATGATAACGAACAAAATCTTCAAGCTACATCATGAGATGAGACCTAAATTTATCTATGTATGAGGTATATCAGATGTATAAATTCCTTTCCATCAGTGCAAACCCATTTTTCAATCAGGAACTCCATTTCTCTCTAGAATCTGCTTTACCTGATGAAATTCTGTTTAAAAACAATTTGAAATCAGACTATGTGTGATGGCACAAATGTCTATGAAAAGATGATAATATATCAGTGAGAAAGATATATCACTTATTTTTATTTTCTTAATATATCTAAATTTCGACGAGAAAGGAAGGTAGAATTTTTTGAGATTTATATTTTATTTCCAATAAGAAAGTCAAAATCCATACAAGAATCAACAAAAAAATTAATCATAATATATAATATATGCTACTTCAATACAAAAACTAAAATGAGCTAAGAAATCATTACAAGTAATGTCAGTCTGTAATGTAATGAAAAAAAGTAAAATTATATTGGAAAACAAAGTGAGGAAATAGAAAAACAGGAATTTTCAGCATGAATTATTCCAAACAGTGATAGATTGTGGAATATCAAATATGAGGGTACCACTGAAAATGAAATAATTGCAGAGCAGATAGAAGAGGTCAAATTATTTGATCAATCGCTTATTTTTTTGTAGGTGGAAAATTTTGCGAATTGAAAGCTATAAACAGGAATTTTCCGAATAAATTATTCAACTCTGATAGATTTTGGCATATAAAATATGATCATACAACTAAAATGAAAAGATTTCATAACAAACGGATGAGGTCAAATTAATTGATAAGATTCACTGAATTTTTTGTAGGCCGAAAATTGTATACACTGTGTTCTCAAATATATTACCACATGTTTTCAATCACTTGATATTAGTGAATATTGATCAAATCATGGTGAAACATTCCAAAGTGTTTTAAGAGCTGCTGAAGAATGCAGTATTGAAAGAATAAAAAATCTGAACACTCCTGATCCTCATGGGAAACAAAAATCAAACTACCACCCAAAAACATACTCCATAGCTTTAGTGACAATTCCTGTTGATTTCTGAGGTAGAATTTGAGGAGAAATCACAGAGTTTTGATGACTGGGAGATATAAACGAACGCCTCAATGACCTAGCCCTAATTGGAGATGTGTAAACAGAACCTTCATTCTCTTTATTGTCTTTGTTATAGTGAAGTGTTACTCCTATCATAATATTGCTGTTAAGCATCTTGCAGTTTAATGATAAAGCCCTTGCAACTTCGCTTAGATTATTAAATCTGACATGCATCCAGTTGCCATTTGGTGGAACTTTTTTTTCTGCAATTGGACCACAGTTGGCGAGTTGTGATAGAACCAATGTGAGAGCACTCGGTGGAAACCCGAAAACTGTAACCCAATGCGAATCAATTCTATCCGATCGACTTGAACTTATGTTATTTCCCCTAGCAACACTTTCATTCAAATTCATCATTCGACTGTAATTTATACTATCTTCATTCACTCTGGATATGCTTTCATTGAAGCCAATAGTATCACTCATTTGTGCAACTGTACTGCTCATGATTGGACTGCCCTTTTTTTTCTGTTCCAGACTATCAAAGAGGCCAGTTTTTGGTGGGCCAGTCTTTTCAGGAATCACAGAGAAAGGTGATACAGTCGTTGGACTGTCAACCAACGATTGGTTGAACAGTTTTTGGCGTAAGCTTCTAGGTTCAGAATTCAACCCCACTTTCTGGAAATTACCGGAGTTTCTATTTCTCCCTGGGGATACACTAGGATTTGGTGTTATTGGCTGATTGTCTCCTCCCATGAGGAATCCGGGCAAGAAGTTAGGGTTGATTCCCGGAGAAGCTGGACTTGATGGGGCACTGCCCAATGTCATTGGTTCCATCTGAAAAATATTGTATTCAGTAGGATCTTTCACAAATGTGTTTTCATACTTACAATGATGTATCCTCAGATTTTTCAAAAATTTGGATTACAACAACGGCCGCTATAACCTGTCAAACGTCTGCCATACGTCATACACAAACAAGAGCACAGAGCACGTCTGTGATTTTTGCTAATGACACAATTGAAGCGTTCTATGCACTTTTTTGGGTTTTGTGATTGATAAGATAAGGAGAGTTCAAATAGCGAATAAAATAAGGAACAAAACAAGAAAGTTAATTCATGCAAGAAATAATATAAAATAAGAATAACAACAAAAGATGCCATCTTTCACTATTTTGGAGATAATGCCATAATGCGCATGACCGAATTATTTTCTATTGGGAAGTTCATCATCCTGATACGCCTTTATCGGAAAATATTTGAACTATTTCATCACGTAAAACAAAAACAAACTTCTGAATGTGAAATTATGGTACACTTTTCTAACACATTCACACACTGATTAGTCTACACATCTGTTTTACACAGAACTTTGCCGAAATTCGAAAAACACAAGGTACAATACAAAATACAACGTTCGTTTGTTCGTTTAGTTAGGTTTATTGGATTCTGGCTCCGTACGGTGCCAATTTCTACAGATCAGGTATAAAAATTAATTCAAGAAGTTAATAAAAACACGTAAAAGACTATCACAAAATGGAGTCCCGGCACCACGAGGTATTCATGTACCATCTACGTGAGCAGAACACACGTCTGCTCACTGCTCACTACCAACGCGAAACTGGAACCAAAATACAACAGGTTTGTTCTAGCACCAATTTCCAAACGGTCTGAAGCAGTCAGAGGCATGCGCAAAATGAATTTCGCTCTCCAATATTCATCTTGCGCATGCCTCTGACTGCTTCAGACCAATTTCCAAACGGTCAAATGTGTTGCTAGAACAAACCTAACGTAAACATGTAAACAATAGTAAACATATGTTTTTGACAGATTACGATCAGCTGATTACGGTTTGATGCCGACATTTCTGAACAGACATCAGCGCCCTCATCGGTAGAAATTCTTCCCAATAGTAAACGTTCCATGTTTGAAATTATTTTAACTTCTAAGGGACAAGGGACAATACCAACCTAAAAATATTATTTACGGAATCAAAATTCAAAATAGGAGGTTAGTTACCGTCAACGATTATATACTACAAAGGATGGCCCAGTTCGGAGATTTTATCTGTCATCTGTGACGTCTCCGGGCCTACGAGAACATAGGTTATGTAGGCCGCGTGACGTCAAATGACAATGCAAATCCGCATATGTGCCGTTGAAATTTGGCCAACGTATGTAGATAGGAAATAAGCCATCCTTTGTACTATATAATCATTGAGTTACCGTAGCCACTGTCAAAAGGAAATTGTGATATTCATAGAACACAAATCTCTAAGAAACCCTTAACTTTTTTTGCTCGAATTCACTAGAATGGAAACTGGGTTGAAACGCCAGAATTTTTTATGCCCCTGATTTTTTTGTGTTCTTGTAATCAAAATGTATTCGTCTCTCTCTGTCTCTCCACATAAAAATATCGAATACTCCATTCTAATAATATGAAAAGGTATGCGTGTGAACCTGCATGTTAGGCATTTAGGATCACGTGACAATAAACAAACCGATTCGTTTTCTAACCACTGTATAAGTGAATCTTCATCCTTCATCTTTTATTATTCAAATGTCTAATGAAGCACGTTCAAGTTTTACAAATGAATGTATCTGGAATGCCTAATTATAATTTCATATCTTTAATTTCATGTAAACTCGCAGATTGCAGCGCCACATTGACCAAGAATTGAACTGAATTCCTCCACCATCAATGTTGCCAATGCTGGTGATTCATCACCAGATTCGGTGATTTTCACGTCAATGTGGTTATTTGGTGTTTTTTTCTTCACATTTCTTTGAAATCTGATCTTAAAAAAAATAAAGATCGTTTCTGAGGGGGCAGAGATGCCGCAATATTGATTCATTTGACACTTACTTGCTTGTGTCGACAGAATCTTCGGGATATAATTCACACACCTATAAGAAATCGACTGAATTCTGATACCCTAAGTAGAATTCTTCACTTTGAAAAAGTTGTATCAAACTATGAGAAATACTGTTACAACTTTGTGATTTCTGATACTATGCCAAAAAAATGTGATCATAAAATATATTAAACAAAATGATAGTAGTAGATAGTTAATGATCAAAATATACTTGACCATTAATTTTCTGTTTGTTTTTGTTTAAATATAACAAGAAGCGTCAGATGCCGCTAATCCTGTGGTCCCCACCACCACAAAATTTCATGATCTCCAAACTATTTTTGTTGCTACTACGCATGACTAAAGGTGTATTTTCATGGCCCTTAACTACTGCAAGTACAGTAGCTTTTGACAGATTTCACTGCTCGTACAGTGACCTTCAGTTAAAAGTTAAGTTGAAATTTTTAACTTCAAAGCAGCAAAGCGAATGATATTACGACTATTACGTTAATTTAGAAGCCATTTTGAATATCTAGAATGTCGAATGTGCATAGGCTCTTGGATTTCTTCGAAAATTAGTTAAAATTTTGTCGTTTTATTTAAATTTTTTCTTTCAATGAGGTTTTATATCCTACATAGTTTTGAATATTGTTATGATTCGTTTTATTTAGAGGGTAGGTATTTGAAATGTGGATACTGTTTTTTTTTTGGTGAGATTAAGCTAGACTAATGACTCCATTTGTGAGCATGTTCATAGCTGCGGAATAACCGTGGATTAATAGGACGTTTGTGAGGATTTTGCGTGGATTCTAATCGTATTGACTCCTGAACAAAAATGTTATTCGAAACAAAAAGTCTTGAGATCAGTACCTTTATTAGGATCAGGATGTTATTATTTTTTATTGAACAAAATATGTTTTGTTATGAGTAAAATAAATTTCATACAATTTCATTCAAACGAAAACACTTGAGCTTGGAAGGTAGTACTTCAAGATTCTATACAAACATAGCTATGGATTGAATAGCGATTTAGTCTAGTAATGAAATAGAACTCCACTGAGATGAACAATTCAGTTCATCCAATTCTACTTTAATTATGCCGATTTTCCTTATCATTATTTTCAGGTCTATTATCTGGTGAATCTTTTGAATAACTATCAATAATGAATATTGCAATGGTTATTGAAAATAATCGACAACTGTTATAAAAGAATATAAATATACACCATAAAGATTTCTGAAATATCTTAACATTATCTATTGAAAAATTTTGATTGGCACCAAAATGGCATTAATTGGTCTCATTCTCGAATATTTTTCAATAATCTGATGATTTTCAAGAATCAATAGGCGGGGTCACCTATTTCGTCATAATGTACAAAATAGAAATCGTAAAACGAAGAAATTTACGCTATCATAACGCTACATAATAGAAATCGTAATTAATCATATAGTACAAAATAGAAACGTACAGTAACAGAACGCTACACTTTCATAACGTAATGTATCATAATGGACATATTCAGAACGTATTTCGTCATATCGTACCTTATCATATTGCTACAATATCAGAACATCAAAATATCATAACCGTACTTCATAGAATTCGTAACTCATCATAATGGTACAAAATCAGAAACGTACTTTATCATAATCGTAAAAAATCAAAACGTATTGCGTCATAATCGTAAAGTATCAGAACGTACTCTATCATAATCTAATAGTACAAGGGCTTGCTTACAATATTAATAAAAATATATGGTAATGGGATATCCGCTGTCATTTAGGAATCCAGAAGAGATCTATGATCTTAAATATATTTGAAAAATTGAATAATAACATTATTTTTCACCTATTGTAGCTAATTTTTATATTTTGTATTCTTCAATATTCAAAAAAACGTTGCCTACCCTGATTCCTATATTGACATGACACTGTTGCAGTGTTGCCAGTCAAGTGGGCACTGCACTGTTATGTGTCTGTTTGATTCATTGTTATTATTCATAATTGTTGAAAAAGTTTATGCACTAAAATAAGACGGCGATGTTAAATCAAGTGTTGAAAAGATTGAATGGCTGGTGATTACCTACTTCTCTACATGAATCTGTGCGAGGAAAAACTGATATTGCCAGAATCATCACCTTGACGATTCTCTGCTCCTGATGCGAACAATTGTTTACTTTCACTCCAGAGTCGCTAAATTAGGTATATGAACTATTATGATGACCTAAGATTCCATATGTATCCTGTTACAAGTTTTAGTTTGGTTTCTATAAGTGTTTTTTTTTTTCAGGTCCAAGTAATATAGAGAAAGACTCCGTATTTCAACAAAAACATGTAGTAACACCTAATACATCTGGACCTGGACTATAAAAAGTTAACAAAGGAGTGTATACTCAGTAAAAACAACCTAAACGAGAAATATACCAACTGGAATTTACGGAAACAGAAAATTGCAAACTTGGCAAATAATTGAAAATCGTAATAATTGATAATAATCATCAATTGTCATCAAAAGACAACTGTAGATGCTGGCAATGGAAACATCGTAAGACTTGTTTTCAATAAGAAGATATAAGGGACGACAAGTGTGAGGTGTGCATTAAATCGCTGCAAAAAACTTGTGGTATTAGATGTAATATCTGTACAATATGGTTTCACATTGCTTGTGTGGGCTTAATTCATGAAGATATCAAATTGTATGAATATGAATTGAAAAAAAGCAGGTGGCAAAATATGAAATTGCAACTAGTGTTAAAGTGATGAGCGAGTTGGATGTGACTAATATCCCAACGACCGTCCAGATTCACACCGAAGATGTTTTGACAGAACTAGGAAATACCATGAAAAAAACTGGAACACATGGAAAATAATAACGAATAGACACATGATCAACAATTGAAAATCAATGAAGACTTACAACATGAAGTAGTAATTATTCGAAGCTAGTTAAACGAGGTCAAAGAAGAGCTGAACAAGCAACAACAAAATCAAGGTACAGTGAACACAGTTTATCCTACAAAAAATAGGACAGCTCAATAGCAGGATAAATAACTTAATGATGTATAGTTTAGAAGAATCCTTATCAGTTAATCCAGAAGATACATATAAATTTGATCTATCCAAAAACAAGGAGATTCTCAATTTACTCTCAGTCAAGATAAATGACGAGAAACAAAACATGTGCCAAAACGTCACATTTGATGGCTTAGAGAAAAAAAACAAGCATTAAGACTTTCGAACAAACTCAAATAAGCACCTTACCAGATAAGCACTGACAGAACAGAGATGCATATTGAACACTTCAAGAGGATGAAGGATGGACTGAAAACAAAAATCCTAAATGGTGAACCTAATCTAATACAATGGTCGACCGAGAAAAGTAAAGAAAAATGGTAAACAGGAAAACAGGAATAAACCCCACTCTAGATTTATGGTTACAATATTGGAGGTTTGGAAACTAAACTTGAGGAGTTATTCAAAGCAGAAGCTTATATATCTATGATATAATCATCCTGATATAAAGTTGTCTAGATTGTGACATTCCTGATGGTGAAATCAACTTAGACGCTTACAATATGTTTCTATGTGACCGTAGTGATAAAACAAGTTTGAAAATCAGAGGAGACGAAGTTTCAATTACCACTTGTTCATACTTTTCATATATTTAATGAATAAAAATTGTTGACTTGTGAGTAGCTCTTTTGTTACTTCTGCCTTGACTTCCAAATTACATTGAGAAATTGTGTATCTACCCATTACCCACTTGAGGAACATATTTTTATAAATAAAAAAGACGTTTTTATGTTTGTTAATTTTTTTTTTGAAACCTAGTCCTCTCTATAACCACAGTTCATATGAACTGTAGCAGAAAATGAATGTTAGCAAAAAAATATTCCACACTAACAACTACCTTATTTAATACTTATAGACCTATACACTAATACAAAAATTCAAAAATTCACCTGACTAAATGTTGACTAAGAAATCAAATAATAACTACTATCAGTAAAATCAAGAAATTATTAATGTAGGTCATCCTCCTAAAAGCTCCTTATTCTTCCCCACAGTAAAAACCCCATCATATGCTACTTGGTTAATTTCATCCATAGAATTGGTACTTTCTTCAATACCTTGTGATTTTTCTTCGTTTTCTATCAGTCTTATCTTTTTGATTTAACTTGAGGTGTGTGTAATTGTGTTTTAGTATACAATCACGAAAGAAACTATCCCTTCCTGGGTATGTGAAGGAATAGTCAGATTTGAACATTACATTATAAATTATATCCAAAATCTTAGTCATCCTGTTGAATGTGTTTTTCTCCAGACTCCTACTCATACCTGTCCATGAGTATTTAGTAGGAATAAGTTGTTTTGTGAAAATGATACCTGCCAACTTGTAACAAGCTGTTTTATATGGCATTACAGATCCAATACATCTGGTCAGGTAAAAACATTTTGTTTATAGGACTCTCCAGCTCTTTCTCCAATTTTTCTAAGGCAGATACCATGTCAATTATTGGGAATATGTGCAACTCATTCTCAGTAACAGTCAAAGATGACTCCGTTTTCTTCAATATACTGTCAAGATTGTCAAGACGCTCAGAAATATCAGCGCACTTTTCCACGATTGTTTCTTTACCTGAAACAGGAAATCATATAGTACTTGATACCTTTTTTTAGATAGATTGTTCAAATTAAAAACTAAGTGTGGTAGTTTAGTCATCATCGTTTAAATACTTACATTCCTTCAAGTCTTTGGATATCTCATCCACTTTGAATTCCAGTATGGATAATTTTTCCATCAGTATCATTAACAAGCATATTTTCATCTTTTACATCAGAGCTTGCTGATCTAGTGGTGGAGGTTGGCGTTTCAGGATCTTGGAGTACCTATACATTGACATTCTATTGGTTTTTCTACTGCCTTCTGTTTATTTGAGCTAAATTCATAAGCAGGCAATCCAGATATTTCATTTTTCAGAGCACTTGCTCTTTTGCTAAAAGTAGGCAAAGATTTTGAGGGTACTATTTTTCCTTTTTCATCATCCCTAGTGTAGTCAGGTAATGAATTGTCTTCAATTGCACATATTTGGTCTGTCTGGGCCAAAGCATGCATAAAGAGGAGTAGTTAAAGGTGTAGAATGCATTGTCCAAACCGATTTTGAATTTTCAGGGCGATTAAAAACGCCATAAAACGAGTATTGACATTGAAAATTTTCCGCGGAAACGATGAAAAAAAGTTTTTTTTTTATAAAATACACATTCGAGATTAAAGAATAAAAACAAGAAAGTAGAATATTGAACGCTGTCAAATATTGATGTTTAAAATGTTTGCAATATTGTCACATTGCAAATTAATATCTTAGATTAAAAGATATTGAAAAATTGAGATCGAAATCATCATAGATTATATTATTTGGTGGCCCTAAAAAGGTATTTTGTGTATCTCAGCTAATATAAGGCAAATTATACCTTCTTCTCATTCGGGAAATTAAATTCCCTTCAAAAGATAGGAATAATTTGTCCTTTTCTGCACTATAGATCTATCAAAGACACATGATATTTCCAATACGTTTTTTCTGAAAGATTCCAGCTGTTTGAATCATGCTGTTCCAGGTTCAAATTTTTTTTCTAATATACGATTAAAAAAATTACAAAAAATTTATTGAGAATATTTTGCTATAGTTCAAATTGCTAGTAATATCTTCAAATGATCTTCAATAGAAATTTGTTCTATATAAGGAGCAAGGATTCTTGAAATTATTAAATTAAATTAAAATCTGAAAGAATGAAAGGTCGTTATTCCTCGATCGTACTTGTTTTTTTTAACAAGTTTAACATATTGCATACTGGATTTTTTTTTGTTTTCTGTCCCCTGGAAAAGAAAGTTTCAAATTCTTATACTTAATACAAGCATGTTACGTACGTATCGTATTTTTTATGAATTTGGAAATTAAACAAAAAAATATATCAAAAAATGCATATATACTTCCCCTAGGCGACGTTTCGGGTTATTAGAACCCTTTGGTGGCTTAATAGCATATGTATGTAGCATAAAATGTATATTGGTTGATGCAATAGTTATGCAGCCGCCTAGATGACTTTATTTAAACAAATATATAAGTATATTAAGGTCAGAAATGAATATATGGCTGTCACAAAAAACTGGATGTGATTGAAAAAATTATTATATATTTATGACACCAACAAAAAACTTCACAAGGTTTATGTGACAAAAACAATGTTGACCAGTGTTATCTGTTTGGTGTTCTGAGACTTAGAAGTTTTGTTTGAAGTCTTTAAACAAACAGCACAACTAAGTTATTTCAGTCGTCTCATTTTTTACTGAGGCTGAATGGAAATATACTAATCATAATTGTACAAGATATATAGTGAAATGTAGTTACCTATTACCAACAAAATTCATTGGTAGAAATATATTTATGTAATCTCTATCTCTCTACTTTGGGTGGTCATATAGGTTCCTGCTTCGGTAAGGCGCATTCGACCAATATTTATTGTTATGGTTTACTTCTTATATTTTATTTACACCCTGTATTTTTTGTTGACAATTGTAATGAAAATCTAGGTTGATATGTTGAAAAAAATGATTGTTGTTGATGAATAAAAAAAATTTTTTGAAATAGACTTTTCCTAAAAGAACAAAAATTCGTTCTCGACTCGGATTAAAGCATAATTTGCAGGTATTCAAATAACATTTATTTAATCAAAAAGACAGATTGGGATGTGTCTTTTAGCTAAATTAGTGTTTCTGATAAGAATGGCTTTTTATTCACCTCAATTGTTACAGAATGTTTATGAAACAGTTTCAAAAAAGTCTATGTATAGGAACGGCATATACATTCAAGAGCTTGAATGAACATTCAGATACACAACATACCTGTGAGTTAGATGTTTTCGATACTACAGTGTGCAGAATTTGATGAATCACATTCTGTTAATCATTCTGGAAAATGTTATGTTATTCACAAAGAGGCCTAGTCCAGTGTAACTTCACAACTTGACCATTAACAAAAAAAATTGTTGCCAGAAAAAATAACATTTGAAAAAAAAGGACCTCAATTGGAATACCAATATCTAAATCACAGAAATCCAGGAGATCTGTGAGCTGAGTATGTTCATTTAATTTGAAAATGTCTGAAATATTTTGAGTACAAAAAAAGTCACCATACAAAATGTCAATTTGTCTGGCTCTGATATTTGATAATATATCTGGTATACTATATAGAAAAGTGCTTATATTTCAACAGCACACATTTTTTGAAACAATTTAAAAAAAATGGAATACTATACCTATAGAGTGTGGAAGAGCACGTTGAATCCGTTTTTTTGGCGACTCAGAATTTTAGAAGAGTCAAGTCATTGAGCTATTTTATAGATCTACAACTCAAATAATTCTGCCAAAAGCCATTTTTCCATATGATTGGTGCAAGATCCTGTCATGAATATATTTTATGCTACTTACTGTACCTCTAGATGAAAATGCTTTTACCCTTGGATTGTACTGGAATGTAAAAAGTTCTAACAAGAATATCAAAAGGTGTTTTTTGTGATCGGTGGAATGGGACATTAAAGAGACAGTCTATCTCCAGCCGTCGTTTTATTTAAAAGATACATATACAACAGATCCTATTGGTGAATAAGTTCAATGCAATACTCCTTGAAACAAAATCTGTCATGAAGCATTGAAATCTTGAGTTTTTCTTTCTTCATGTGCCGTTTATAAAAATTAGTAAGCAAATATCAGTCAAAAACTGAACATTTGTACAGACACTTTGAGTACATTTTTTATGAAAGTGTTTTTATTGAGAAAAAAAAGTAATACAAATTATGAAACAACAACAAAAATTAATTGGCGATCCGGGGCGACTTGATTGATTCTAGTGGCACATTTTCTTTTTCAGCTGCAGGAAAACCCAGAAAAACCTGCAGCACCACATCACCTGAAAATCTTGATCTGTCAATGTCCTCTCATTCATAGAATAATATGTAGGGTGTCTCCTGGGGCTTCAATAAATCCAAGATATCGCCAGAATATTTAGTGACACAACTATCGTTAAACTTAAACCAGTCCGTTTCGTTTTCGACCAATTAGTAATAATGGCCAGATTCAATGCCAGAACCACAGCGAACAATGACTGCATGAAGATTATAATAGTGGTCTACTAGATTGAAGTGTTCATCTATTTTGAATCTTCGTAAGAGTTTGGTGCTTCCTCCAGAGGTTGAATTATGTTTGAAGGGCATCAGTGTTATTATTAGATTGACTGGTGCCTCAGCTATACTTGTTGTCTTATAATGGTAAGTCAGTTTGGCACATATTTGGCAATACAGTTGATGATCACCTGTTAAAAGTTCTTTCTTGAGATGTTTCAACAGTAAGCTTTACAAGGATTGGTTATCAGTCTTATTGGGAAACGCCACTTGAAGTTCCAGAAAGTCACAAACGTTTTTGCCACCTCTTGTACATGTACTACAACGTAAAAAAGTGGGGATTTTTCCAACAAAAGTTCTAGAAACACAAGACAAGATGGACTGTACGGAATCATTCAATCCAGAGCGGTCAGGAGTATTGATTTTGCTATTTTCCTGCTTACGAAGAGTATTCAACAAGAATTTGGAGCAATCCTCTTGTTGTCCTAAGGAGTATGTAGTGGACTTCAAAGACTCCAGGAAATCAGTTGGTGGGAAAGATGATACATTCTTTTGAAACTGCAGCTGTATGAACAGGTCTTTGAGTCTGGTGAATAAGTAGGAAACGTTCTCGTTCATCGTTAAAAACTTGTTCTCGAAAGTCTTCGTTATGAACAACACTTGTGAAATGTCACCTTTTTGTCATTGTTTCACTTGGTGCTCGCCATTTCAATATTAGAATTGTATCTTCAGGATTCAGGAAAAGAACACCATCCGATTTCAGACGTGGATTCTTGTTGATTATCATTGTCATTAACCTGCAAAAAATATATTTTGAATTATTTTAAACTCTTGTAATGAAAGGTAAAAGGAATCAGAGAAACTCATGTTAAATATTACATGCTATGGTGCTAATTGATTAACACAATCAACATACTTGAATTTATTTTTGAAGAATCCTTTGACACGTTCAACTCAAATGAATTTTTATTTGTCAACCTCGTGCAGATCTTACGAATCATGTGTTTCTTGAAGAATTACGTCCCACCGATATTTTTTATTAATAATTAATTATTAAATTTGTTAGCATTCTAGCATTACTTTTTTATATCTTTATAGAGATTCGGTTCATAAATGATGACATAAAAAGTATCAAGTTTTTGACAGCGGTGCGGTATTTCTTTCTGGTGTGAATAAAACAGAGAAAGCAATAACCGCTTGAGTGATTCCAAAATGAATCGAGAACGGCTTAGCCCCTTCGAATTAGACTATTTTCATTGCACGTTGCCAAAATCATTAAGATTCTAACGTCAGCCCATATATTAAATTTTGAATGCGCGCGCATCCAAATTATGATAGATTACGATTCTGATAGAATCCGTTATGATATTTTACGAATTCTATGGTGTACGATTTCTATCCTGTACGATTCTGATGGTGTCCCGTTATGATATATTACGAATATGATTTTGTCACGTTTCTATCGAATACGTTATGATAAAATACGTTATGATAAAATACGTTATGACGAAGTACGTTCTGATAATGTACGTAATGATAGTATACGTTTCTATAAAATACGATTTCTATAAAGTACGATTCTGATATTATACCATTATGACGCATTACGATTTCTACCATGTAGCGTTATGATATGGTATATTATGATGCAATATATGGACCCCAATAGGCCACCGCAGAGTAGACCTGATTGGGAATCTACTAATCGGCTCTCAGCCAAACAATGCAAACAATGTAATTGGGTTTTTGGTATATTTTCTGGAAATCATAATCAAATACCAATAAATATAAATAGCGTAAATTACATGAAAATCACAGATTCCACTGTTTTCAACCCCTTTTCATGGAGCAGTGAAATTTTTACTGCATTTGCAGTAAAATCTCTACGGAGCATGCGTACTTGCATTTTAGTGCACATGCAGTAAGAATTATATTGCTCAATGAAAAGGATCCTTAACAGCAATAAACTAATAAACTTCTAGACATGAAACACCAGTAGTTGATTTTTGATATGACTGACCAATGATCGACTGCCGAATGACATTGCTGGTAGACATGCGCATTCAGGGTGTATTTGTCAAATTCGTGAGATTCGCTTCTTGTTCGTGTATATGTAAATATTCTTTGTCTATGCTCTATCTCAATCTCAATCAAATATCAAATCTAATCAAATCCAAAGAGTAGGTTCGTAGAACATATTATCTTTTTCAAATCAGGTAAGGAGGTAGGGCAGCAGTCATCTTAAGGGGAGCACAAATGGTGAAAAGCCGAAATATCTCGATCTTGAAGTTTCTTGATACCTACCTAATTGTTCAGTCAGTTCATTGATACATAGTTGTGACTCAGTAAAGGAGGTTGTAATACATTCGGTATGGTAAATATTTTTTGGTACCTACTACTTTGGTCATTTGTGGTACAGGTTATATATGATGCAAATTTGAGGGTAAAAACTTTTGATTATCTGATAATCTGGAATATCAAGTATTTTAAGCCCGTTTTCAACCTTTTCTCATAACTTATGAATCATACCTAGGACACCAAAAAAATATTTTTCCTTCAAATGAAAATTCATTGTGGTTTATTAGTGAATGACACTAGACAATAAAGTGCATGGTCGACCTGCTATTCAATTCAATAAATAAATCAAATGATGATTACCAGAATTATCACGTTCTACTTTTCACTGCCGCCGTCAGTGAAAGTATACTAAAGTATACTTTTTCTGCCTAGACAATTTGTTGCTATATTTCCCAGAGATTTGCATTTCCCGTGTTTGATGTATAATTTGAAAACAAAAGTGTCTTGTGTAGCTTGCGTACCGTTGGCAGACTTCCCGGCCGCCTCTCAATTTATGCTACCAAACAAAGCATACCTTTCTCTCCAAACAGCACAATATTTTTTCTCTGTACTCAAATATGCAAAATATTCCGGTTCGCATTCATAACAACCTTGATGATATGACTATAAATTTTTAGCCCATAATATAATGGGCAACTTGACAGGCAACTAGCCATACACCGTAAGTGTATGTTTTGTAGACAAAAAAATATATTTTTTTCTACATTCATATTCCATGAAAATCTGTTATCATGGTATGAAATTTCGGTACAGACAATAATTAATTGTCGAACTTTCATTGGGGTAATTTTTGCAAAACAAAATCGATTTGCGCAGTAGGGGATGGGACTGGCGAACTGGATGCAGCATGGAATAAAAATAAAGCAGACGATATGTCAGTACCTCTCAAAATGGCGCTACGTAGGGTGCTGTGTCGTGCTCGTCTTCTGTTAAACAACGACTTTTCTGTGGTTTCGAAATATTCATTAATAGTGAATAGTGTTTCAATGAATAAAGTAAGTTTTTCTCTTTCAAACACCAAATTAATTTTGACATTTCGCCGAGAGAATCGCGCGAAATCCATAGAAATACGGCAATCATCCCTCTGCATGAGCAAGGAGCACCTGTTTCGCACAGGTTAAACCCCTTTATGGATTGTTGTCAATACCCGCTCATCTTTGTATTCATATAATAATATTTTAAGAAAGTGAAGGTTTTGAAAATGAAAGTTTACTTGTGAGGTTATGTTGCTAAGTTGCCGCATTTCGTTTTCAATTTGAATTTTATTTTTTGAAATATTTGAAAACAACGCGCGAAAAGTACATGTTTGAAATATTATCCTATAGGCTAACCATTTCACTAGACATACGAGTGAGTGAATGATTCTCGAATAGCTATATAATTTTGCGGTATCTATCAAAAATCGTTAAAGAGGTCAATAACTCATGTAAATAAATATGAAGACATGTGCTCTGCTGTCAACTCAATAATTTTCAAATTGAGTCAATACTTATCAGACTGTTTACTCTCACTTAATTGATGTTAAATGTCATGAATATAACATTCTGAACCGATAAAGTTTTTATACCTATATCTAAGTATACATCTAATGATATTCATAATACCTGCTTAGTTGATGGTTATCCTTGTATTGGTATGTTGTTTTAGAGTTTAAGGAGTTTAACCATTTTTCATTCATCATCACTCATTACTGTTTGTCTGCGTTCCTTTTCCTTGAGTTCGGCAAATGCAGGATGCAAGAGAAATTTCTGTAGATTTAGTCCTTAGTAAAAAAGTCGTGGCTTAATCATTTTCAGATTATTTAATGATCAAAAGTCGTTCGATTATTTTTTTAAATGGAATACTTCAACTACTCCACCCGAGGTTATCTCGGAACTAAGGGGAAATTTCAGTGATCAAGAAAGAAAGGAGAAGGTGTAAAATATGGAGACATTTTTCAGTCACTTAGGTACAACATTTTATAAGTAATGTAATTCAACCCAAGACTGAAATTCTAGGGCTCGTTCTAGGGCATTGAATAATATGTTTGTAAATCTGTTATCAAATGTATATGAAAGTATTTTACTTCACAAATGGTCACAGCATCTAAGTGAATTCAGCCACACTAAGATAACAATAAAGATAGTTGATAAATAATGATATAAGTTTCTGTCAAAATCATAGACACTGGCTTACTGGTTGAAAAACCACTAAGTACTTAAATATGTCTTGAGCTCCAACCAAAACGACCAATTACAGCTGAAGAGACGAGCAATTCTTTCGAAATTGTCAGAATTTTTCGTAGATAGAGTTCCTACATTGTTGAAGAGACTTAAAGACTGAAACCTATATTGATCTTTGGTAATACTTTGAAGAATCCGCCAGTAATCTTTGAGCCGTAGACATGAGCGTAAACACTCACTGAAATCATGAAATCCTTTTTTTAGGTTTCAATTACCGTAACACCAAACTGATATTATTTGCACTCGACGCGCGTTTAGCTAAAAAGAAAAAAGTGATACTGATCACTGCACTACTGATCAATTTTCTCCTGAAGATGGTAACGCGCGTCGATTGCAAATAATATCAGTTTGGTTTCAGGGGAATTATCGATCTCCACAAAAAGTTGCAACTTTTACATCAAAGGTTTCAATTTCATCGTTTATCAGATCCTCTTTGAATTTGATTTTATTACTCTTCAGCCAATCATTAGATCCGGTTAGTACAAACCATACTTAACAGTCCTGTGTTTTTGAGAGGTCCACGAATTATTTTTGTGGCGTTATGATGTTTGAGACGTACATTTTTAGTATCTTTTGGTTGAATGTGGCCAGACTAGTTTTTATACTACTTGTTCTTCACTTACAGCCGAATGCACCGACTTTTTCTTCTGATTCCATTTACAACGAGGCTCTTAGATAGGTGAGGGTTTATTATGGGTATCTAATAAATAATCTCCTAAACTATGGTGCAATCGCTGCATGGCATTAAATTACCTCTAATGGCCCATTAGCTTAATGCTCACATAAGAAAAAGTCGGTGCAATCGGCTGTTAATGTCTTAAAAACTCAATCCGAGGATTCAATAGCCAAGATGACAGATTTTAGGACTCAAATGACTCAATATTATATTGTTGAACATGATTTAGGGTAGATGCCTCTCTCGAGGGACGATTCACTTCCGTAAAATTTGTACACCAAACCAGGATTTCTAGTGGATTTCAGGGTTTCTTTGAAGAATTTAGGTGGGATTTCTGAATTTCGTGAAGATTCCCAGTAAATTTTGGATTTTCGAAAGTGAAACACCCCTCAGCCTCTCTCGGGTTTAGTCCACAGGTTACTGAGGCCATGTAATGTTTATGGCTGGCTTTCGGAAGGGAGACTTGTACAGACTTTCACTAATTATCTCTGCTCATTCTCAGTTCGCCTTTGAAGTTCCTTCGTATGGAGAAGACAAAGTGATGGTGAATAGAAAAGAAACATTTTTTTTTTAGTAGTTTAGAACCTTTGGTGTAAAAGTTGAAACTTTTCCTAGAGTTCACGTACCCTAACACCAAACTAATATTTTTCCACTCTACACTAACAAGGTTAGCATCTTCAGGAGTAGAAAATTCATACTTTCTTCTCCTGGAGATGCTAACGTCGTTAGCGAAACGCGCGTCGAGTGCAAAAATATCAGTTTGGTGTTAGGGTAATTGATTTCTAGAAAAAATTTCAACGTCGTTTGGTGTTAAAAAAGAACTGTTCACTGTTTTGAAGGAAACGGTTTCTTTGTCAAGGGAAAGCCTTACATAATTGGGGGGATCAGAGTAAGAATGGGCCAAGTTCACTAGAGCACTTCAACGGCCTTCAGTAATTTATTATATCATCAATAATCATCCAAAATATGTTGATTCAGAGTCTTTCTTGGACTCAGCATGAACTGAACGTGAAAATATACTTCATTTACAACTAATAAATAATTTAAGTATTATACTTACTTATGATTTCTGCAGTATAATGCCATACATGATTCTCTTAAGGAATAATGGCGAGGGATTAGTAGTCTTTATTACCTCCTGTAGTCCGATAACAAAATTTCTCGAATTAAATTACCATGTAAACGATATAACCGAATTCCAAAGTGTCAGTGTAAAAAGCATAGGTAGTGATTGTGTATTTGTATTGAGATGAAACTGAAGAATCATACCTCCAGAAATTGTATAAGTAAATTAGTCGTAAATAAAGTAGAGTATACTACTCGCAATTATGACTATTATTATTGACTCGTGGTATAATCTATTTTTGAGTTTCTACCATAGACAATTCTAAATAACCAAAATGTGGACTTGCGCTACTTCAACACTGAATCTTTTATCTTTTCACCGAGTATTTCCGATTTCCCAAAGTTTGACCATTATTATGAAAGAGGCAGAATCGATAATCCTATGAAATTAATACTCGTTTCCATGCTAGGACCTTTGAGAGACTTCTCAATTTTGAATACATTTTCTTCTTCTTCTTTTTCTTTATTTAACGTCGGCCTATTTCCGCTACCAAGGCCAATCACCGACGCCGGTGAGCACACTTCCCCCAACCGGAAATTTTGCCGAATCCTCTGATTCCAACCAGAGGTAGGGATCTTTAACGAGCCCAACATCCATGGACTCGGGACCGACGGTTCTACGTCTCCTCCGAAGGACGGCATATCTTCAATATATCTTGTGCTCATTGATACATTATCTGCGAGCTATGATATGCTATTTCGCTGCAGCTGTGCGGGCTTTCGACACGGTATTTCCCTGCATGGTCACCCATCCAAGTACTAACCGCGCTCGGCGTTGCTTAACTTCAGATATCGAATGACTGTCAGTCAACCTGAAGAGCTGGGCCATGCCCTCTGAATACATTTTATTAGCGACAAATAAGCCTGATGACACAATCCTCATGATCTGATATGTCTCTAGAGAGGTGTGCTGTGGTAGTTTTTTTAATAATTCACAGACTTTTTTCAATGGACTAATACCTCATTCTAATTCGAGTAGATGATTTTATTATGTAAAACAACCCAGAAAAACTTAGTCTCATAGTTGCGGCCTCGAAAGGGGTGCGGTGGGGGTACTTTATATGATTGAAAATTTGTTCTATTCACAGGTTCACACGAAAGAGAAACCCAATAGTGTTCAAAGCACAAAGAACCAACATAAAGGAGATAAAAATCAACGTATTCTTTGAAAATTTTCTTTTCGAAAAATTTTTTAACAAAGAGTTTCGACAGGTTACCAAGCTCTCAGCAGAAGTGTAGGAGGTCTGTACTAGTCGAGTCATTCGCGATAGAACCTCCATAAAAATATCCATATAATTGAGACGAGTAGCCGACTTTTATACGATGTTCCAAGAAGTCGGCGGGTTTGTGAGCCAGCAAGCCGCATTACTTTTGTGATATTTTTGCGAAAAATATTTCGGAAATCACATTTTGCATGATATATCGGGCTTCATCATAGCTATGGTATAGTGTTGTTTTTTTAAATAGTTGAGTTATTATAGCATATATTTTTATAGCGGAAAAAGTCCCTGATGAACTGAAATCACAATGTATTGACAAATATTCCATTCCAGCCTATTTACAAAAATCAACTTCGATTACAACATTAATTTACATCACACTCAACAGAATTCAGTAACTATCATATCTGTACATCACAGTTGGTTACGTTATGCAATTTACTACTATTATTTTATTTGCCATAGGTTCGTAGAAGTATTGATGGATTCCATTGAGAGAAGTTAGTGAATTATTTGAGAAAAATTTCCCCCACCACACCAAAGTTTTTCTGGGTTGTTTTGTTCCACATGCTCAAATCATATAATCGTATCAGAATGAGGTACTATTCCATTGAAAGAAGTTTGCGAATTATTTGAAAAAACTACCCCCCATCACACCCCTCTCGAAGACGCACAAACTATGATACAAAGTTTTTTGGGTTGTTCCACATGCTTGAATCATATACTCGAATAAGAATGAGATACTATTCCATTGAAAGAAGTTAGCGAATTATTTGAAAAAACTACCCCTCACCACGTACCTCTAAAGTTCGCATAAACTATGAGGCAAAGTTTTTCTGGGTTGTTTCATATAATGAAATCATAAATTAAAATGAGGTACTATTCCAAAGAAGGAAGGTAATGAATTATTTTGAATAACTACCCCCACCACACCCCTCTCGAGGCCACCCAAACTATGAGACAAAGCTTTTCCGAGCTGATTTACATCATCAAATCATATTCCATTACTAGAAGTTAGTGAATTGAAAACTACCCCAACACACCTCTCCAGAAAAATATCAGGTTTGTTCTGGTTCGAAGATCCAGAACTGTTTCAAATCTGCGCAGGACATAATGCGTAGAAGCAAAAAATCTCAGACAGTCCAGGACAGTCTCGAACACTTGGTTGAACCAGAACGCTCTTTTTGAGTGACCACTGCGCCATCTTCCATATTTGACAAGTGGGCAGCTTGGAAATTAATGGTTTCAACACAGTAGGTTTGAGTTTTGAGTTGGCTGCCATTAAAAAGTATTTTGGGAGTTCACTCAGTTCACTGTTTGTTCGTCATTCGTAATCGCAGTTAGAATCGTTCTTTAGTTTTTTTATATTTTCATTATTTTTCTTTAACATTTTTGGTACCATGTCAAGTAAACATTGAGTGAAAAAGTGCATAGTCCCGATATAACTAAAAAATAAATATCTTTCAGAAGAATATCAGTTGTCAGACTTTCTAATATAAAATTAAAAAAATGACGATAGGGATGGAGATAACTTTTTTAGCAGGGAGAGAATCCTAATACTTTTGGATTTGTATAAATCATACAAACCAAAAGTAGGTAGAGGAGAAATTAAGAGTATGAAGAAAATGTGGGAGAAATTATCCATAGAGTTCGAAATGTGAAAACAAATTCAAAGTATTGGAGCGATCCTATAAAAAAGTGGCTGACAACAATAATCAACTTCAACAAGAAGAAACTAAGGCCTATGCCACAGCTTACAGCTCAATAAACTATAAACAAACACCTACCCTACCCACACCTTTACTGTGCCCTACCTGCCTACCTGCGATTTGAACTTGACTGCGCATGCGCATCGAGAACAGTTTTCATCAGTTCTCGCTCAAGAGCAAAAACAAGCCGTGATAGTTCAGGACGGTCCGGGATCATTTTGACTGCGAAACCAGAACAGAGGATTCATCAATCCGAACTTGTCCTCGACAAACCAGAACGCTCTTTATTAACTGCGCATGATCCTGACGTCCGAGAACCACAATTTTTCAGAACCAGAACAAACCTATCAGATCTCTATCAGATCATGAGGTTTGTGTCATCAGGCTAATAAAATTTATTTCAAGCTGAAAACTCGCTTCAATTTCTTTTAACAAAGGCCGTAACTTTTTCTTCGAGTTATTTGTGGAATTGGATAACTTCAGCCGGGTTTCCATGTTGACTATTCAAGTCCATTATCCGGGAGTAATTCCCCACAATTAATGAAACTGAATATTCAATTAGTAGAAATGCATAACGCAATCTGATAAGCCCACGAATGCATTGATGCATTAATATTATCGACAAGTTGAAAGCGGACGTGTGTATTGAGTATATAGAACCCGAGATATTGGAAAATTGGGACTAGCGGTTGAGAAATTCTGTTCGAATACCGATTCTAATCCAATCTAATACTACTAGTTCACAGCACTAGTAATTTCCATTTCTATTTCCATCATCAAGGAAAATCTTTGCTGGTACGATGTTAAAATATACTATGATATACACTGTGCAGCAGGAATGGCACTGTTGAAACCAACCCGGTTAGAACCGAGGTTATAACCGGTTAAAATCACAGTGAAAAACTTACCTGTTATAACCTTATCATTTTTTAATGACATATTCTTTATCCCGTGAGTACTCACCACTGCATCTGTTCATGTTTTTTTTAATTCAATAACTACCTTATTAAAGCAAACAACCAACGTGACATCAACGTTTCGTAGTTTATTTAAGGTTATGTTTATGCTGCACACTCCAAACTGCAGAAATTTTCAAATTTCACCAACAATAAAGCTTGACATTGAATCCTCAATGGTTCCCAGTTTTCTTCAATTAATAGAATTGTTGTATATATTGTGTAATGTCTCCTATATAAAATATCGCCATAGTAAGATGCACGTATCAGGTATGTAACTGTCATACTCGGTTGTAACCGGTTATAACCATTTGGTCTGGTTTTTGTTGAAAGGCTTGGGTATTTGCCATCTCTGTTGTGCAGAATGCCATTTCATACAGTACATATTTTTTCAAATAGAATTATCTCGTTTCACATGCAACAGGCTCTTGTTTACTTGAAAAAAAAAAAGGAAAAAAAGAAAGAACAAAGAAAAAAACAGGAAAAAAATAAGAGAAGGAATAAAAAATGATTTAACAGTCTTGAGCTTACTTTATAATTATTGTTGACATCCGTTACCATGATGGGTTGTTTGTGATGTAGGTACTATATTCAAATGACATTCTGCACAATGTGTTCCACGGTATTTATTAAAATTGTATTATGCATCCTCAAAAAACAGAGCGATGCAAGAAAAAAGAAAAGAGTTGTAGTTTCAGTAGCTCAATGCGAAAAATATATATATATATATATGTTACCGGCAATGTGTACAATTCAGGCATTGTATGGAATACCTAGGCATTGTATACATTGCCGAGTGAATCCAGGCAAAGTATGAAATAAACTCATTTCTTAACAATTGTACAAACTTTGCCTAGGCATTGTGTATAATGCCTAGGCATTATATAGAATGTCGAAAGTTTTGCAGGCAAAGTATAAAATGAACAACATTGTTAAAAATTGTTTATTGCAAATAACAAACATGAAATGTGTTAAACATAGGATCTGAAAATCCTCATATTTTACTGGAGTAAAATTTAAAAGTGTAATATTAGTGAATAATTAGCTTTCATTTTCTTAGCTTAGGTTAGGTTAGGTTAACCTTAACTTGAAAACAATGGAACAGACAGATTTTTAACTCTGCCTGAACTCCAGCAGGCATTCTATAGAATGCCTAGGCGCAGAATGAAATGTTTAAAATTTCACACTTCGCCTGCTTACTTTTGGCAATGTATAGAATGCCTAGGTATTCTATACAATGCCTGATATTACACTTTGCGGTAACATATATATATATATATAAATCGCAAAAAATCGGTGGCGCACATTTTTTATTTTTTTTTTAATATTTGTTAAGGTACCTTCCGGGACGCCACTAGACATAATGATTTCAATCTAGATATGGCCAAGTCAGCCCCTCAATACCCTTAATACAACCGCCAAATTTTAAAAAGGATTATTGACTTATTCAGGACAAGACGATTTTTTTTTAATTTTGACACCCTGTATCTTGTAAACGAAGCATTACCGGATGGCAGAAACATTCCGTGACCAAATAGAAGCGGGATACGGAATACAAATCTTTTTATTTTTGTATCTAGGATCCACCAATAACGATATTAGAATCGACAGATCATACTATGCCGACCTTATTTACCTAAAATTCATTCGTAATCTGAATATGAAATACATCCCTTATCTGAACCTGGCTACCCGATTCGATAGGGCGACGCGTTGAAAATCTACAAGTTACACTTTACTTTTGCAAGGGTATGATTCCCTTCTATAACCTCTTTTTCATTACAGTGTGTGCACATTGGAACTGTTAGGGACTTCAGGACACATTTTTCTGCCGGTGTAGTGTTGAATTCGAATAAAACGGACGAGAAAGTTGCAGACAACGCAAGTACTATGTCTTCCTCGTCTTCTTCTTCTTCGTCGGATAGTGACGATAGTGATTCGGAATCAGAAGACGGTGAGTACTATTCAAAATTAATTTGGACAATCACTGAAAAATTGGATCTTTTTTATAAAATAAAAAATAACGAGGATGCACGTGTGGATGTAGAAACGTCGCTACTGTGATTTAAAAATGGTTCTGCTACCAGAAACGGTTTTTTGGCTCGGAATCACTCGGGGTTACCAAATGAAATATCTTGGAAAAAAATGCGTAAGTAGGGAATGTGATTTTTTATGATGAAAAGGCTGGGGTGATCAGTGGTTAAGCAGTGGTAATGCCTCTGTCTCAAATAGGAAATGATGTCGGGTTATCTCGGTTTCATATAGATTCTCAAAAGTTATACTTTTTCCGAGTTTTTTTCGTTATTTCCAATTTCCTGAATTCTCGCCTGCATTCGCCTTCGAAAAAAATTAATTAATTCCACAGGATAATTCATATTCTCATTATGCTGATCACTCTCACCAGTGCGACCAGATGGCAGAGCTGAGTAGCCAAGGGTCGGCTAATCATCTTGGATGCCGCAGCGCTCTTGGGCGTCTTACTGATTTTCAGGGTAGCGCAATGCTCTAAGGGAAGTCATAAAAGGCCACCTACTAGGATTGGTATCTAGTCAAATAACCATTGCCTATCGCACCGAGCCACCGAGCCGTCCAGAAAATAGCAAATTGAATATACGGACCGCGCCTACCATTAGGCATAGTTCTACGGCTTATTTAAGGTAGGTATATAATGGTCTAAAGTCTAAGGCAATCGAAGGCTTCGGATGAGACTTTAAAAAGTCCAATGGGAATATTAACGAATATCCATAGAACCCACCAGTAAGGTAAAGAGTTCATCAAATCACAAGAAATTTGATACAAAAACACTTTGAATCGATATTGAAAAAACTGAGTGGTTTTCCTTCCAATATTTCTTTGAGGCGATGGTTTCCATAAAAACATTTTTCAGGGTACAGAAGAGTCCGGGAGGTATAGACATTTTGTAAAATGTAGGTTCAGTGGTGTGTTTTAGGAAATGTGGCTGAAGTTAGCTTTGGATTTAAATCTGAATTCGGTGATTTTACAGTGGACCGGTGGAATAATGCTCATTACGATTTTATGCCGAATTGTAGATACATGGGAATAAAAATTACGTGTGGAATGATGAGGGACGATACCAACGTCTAGAGAAAACAAAAATAGTGATGAATTGTAAGGGAAAGGGTGTCAGGAAAGCGATTTCAAGGTTGAAAGTGATGGAAACAATATCTTTCGGATATCCGTCGATATCAGAAATAATCTAATATATGGAAAAACTGAAAATGAGACACGCATGACGATTCGAATGGAGATTCAGAGTTTCCAACTATATAAGAGTGACACAACCCTTATTATGCCACGAAATGATCGGCTGTCATCAAAAAACAGAAAGTTTTTGGGAGAAAATGCAAATGTCAAATAATGTTAAATAACATAGAAACAATATAAATATAAAGATTTATGAAGTTCTACAGAAAGAGAGGGTGATTCAGCCCTCACTAGAAAAATGTGGCAATAATATTTCTGCGAAATGTTGTCGATCTCGGAATGAATCCGGTACATGAAATGAAGTGAAATAATACCCTCACTATGACTAGATTGGAGTTGATGTGGCATCAACAGAATGAAGAGGGTGGAGCCACCCTTAATCCTCCAAGACATGATCTGCTCGCTTCAAGAAACTTGACATTGTCGGGGACCAATGGATATGTCAAATGATGTAGAATAGTCCAAAGAACAATAAAAATATAGATATTTATAAAGTTCTGCGGGAATAGAGGGTGATTCTGCCCTTACTATGAAAATATTTCAAAAATAATTCTGCGAAACATTTTCGTTCTCAGAATGAATCCAGCACATAGAATGATGTGAAATAATACTCCCACTACGACTATGATGGAAATGTTGGGGGATCTACAGAGTACGAAGGATGAGGCCACCCTTAATTTTCCAAGTCATGATCAGCTCGCTTCAAGAACTTTGACGTTGTCAGGGACCAATGGATATGTCAAATGATGTAGAATAGTCCAAAGAACAATAAAAATATAGGGATTTATAAAGTTCTGCAGGAATAGAGGGTGATTCAGCCCTTACAATGAAAATATTTCAAAAATAATTCTGCGAAACATTTTCGTTCTCGGAATGAATCCAGCACACGGAATGATGCGAAATAATACTCCCACTACGACTATGATGGAAATGTTGGGGATCTACATATTGAGAAGTCACAGACATGACGTACAATAGTTGCCAGCCCTCTGACCTCTATGATCACAAATTTCTGAACTGGTAAAAACCTGTTCTCACTCATGCAATTGGAATACTCTCTCTGAATTCACTAATAACTAGAGTATTATAAAATCAGCGGGGTCGGAGCTTTCCCTCTCTATTATAGATATGTTCAGGATCGATGTTATTTCCAAAGTCTTCGATTGTTCCACCCTTGGCGGTATCAACACGACTGACCTGACGAGTACAGAATATGAACAAAATGGTTGAGGCTTTCGCGGCCGAGGTTATTAGTATAACTACTTCTCTTCGGGTTTGAAGGCCGTCGTTCTTTGGAATTTCTTCCTGACGTTTCGCTAGCGCGAGTGGCCAGCTTCTTCAGAGGCTTATTCATCTCCGATGACTAAACAGTTCTATTTCTCAAAGCGTATTGTGAACGTTTATGAACTTTCGTGTACAACGTAATGCCTATTGCGATCGCTCACATAAGGTCAAATAGACACACGTCCTGACGAATGGGAACGTTTTAGCAAATGCAAAGAACAATTATAAATTATAAAGTTCCAATATCTACTGGGTCACAACAATTATTTCACATCTTTCCATGTGCTGGATTCATTCCAAGAACGTAAACTTTTCGCAGAATTATTATTGCAATATTTTCATAGTGAAGGCTGAATCACCCTCTATTCCCGCAGAACTTTATAAATCTCCATATTTATATTGTTCTTTGGGCTATTCTACATGATTTGACATCTCCATTGGTCCCCGACAACGTCAAGTTTCTTGAAGCGAGCAGATCATGTCTTGGGTGATTAAGGGTGGCTCCACCCTCTTCATTCTGTTGATGCCTCATCAACTCCGACCTAGTCATAGTGAGGGTATTATTTCACTTCATTTCATGTACCGGATTCATCCCGAGATCGACAACACTTCGTAGAAATATTATTGCCACATTTTTCTAGTAAGGGGTGAATCACCCTCTCTTCCTGTAGAACTTCATAAATCTTTATATTTATATTGTTTCTATGTTATTTTTACATTATTTGACATTTGCATTTTCTCCCAAAAACTTTCTGTTTTTTGATGACGGCCGATCATTTCGTAGCATTATAAGGGTTGTGTCATTCTTCTTATAGAGTTGGAAACTCTGAATCGCCATCCGAATCGTCATGCGTGTCTCATTTTCAGTTTTTCCACATATTAGATTATTTCTGATATCGACGGATATCCGAAAGATTTGAACTATTGTTTCCATCATTTTCAACCTTGAAATCGCTTTTCTGACACCCCTTCCCTTACGATTCATCACTATTTTTGTTTTTTTCTAGACGTTGGTATCGTACCTCATCATTCCACACGTAAAATTATTTCCCATGTATCTACAATTTGGCATTAAATCATAATGAGCATTATTCCACTGGTCCACTGTAAAATCACCGAATTCAGATTTAAATCTAAAGCTAACTTCAGCCACATATTTAGGAACATATTGAGAACGATTTTATGAATTTGATGAATGAAAAGAATACAATCCTGCGCAACATACGAAAAACTTCTTGAACTGATTCGCTTCATTCAAAGTGTTCGATGAATATGTATAAATGCCTTGTTATTTTTTACCCTCAATGGAAAAGTCATGAGTTGAGGAACTAAAAATAAAATGTATAAGACCCCAAAGCTGGAACATATAGATTATAGATTATTATTAGCATAGGTAGTATGAATATTCGATTATGTACACCACTTCCTACTGAAAACTTGCATCTTTACTTACTATTCTTGTCTCAATTCTTGTAGACCTTCTGAAAACTTTAGCTGGATAGACGATACACAGCGTAAGCCATGGGAAGTGTGCAAACAAAATATTCCACAGCGCGAGTTGTTCGGGATATGGTCAGATGGTTTTAGAAAAATTCCACTTTAAAATGCGTTCAGTTAGTTTTCTCAAATCTTCAAGTAGCACTAGTAATTATTCTGAATTAGGGTTAAAGATAGTAGTATACTTGAATATTGTGAACGTGGAACTTGTTTGTCTGCATTCCAGCCTGTCTTGGAATGTTAACGTAACAAGTTTCCTCAACTTTTTTCAAATTTTGAGATTTTATTATAAAAGCGACTTCCTCAAGTCAAGTCCGAAAGGGAGAAGAGGCACGCTCCTGCTATAACAACGAAGCAGGCATTGAATTGCACATGTGCGCAGATGCAATTGAAGGAAACTTGCCTCCTGCATACAGGTCTATTAGATTTTTCAAGATGGAATCGAGATGAGAATATTTTTAGAGTTGATCTGAATGACACAATATCTGCTCTGAGGAGAATAAATACGACACCAAAGACTCTTTTGCCAATATTTCACGGAACTTGCACTAATATACTCAATATTAAGCAATTCTTCGTTCCGTAAATTTTTCAAAAGAACTCTTGACCTGGCCAGGTTTTTTATTACTAGGAATATTATACATATAACATAAACTTGACTCTTCCCGACCATATCAGATTCATTGGAGGAATGGACGAAATTAGTGGATAAAAACACGAGGGTTTCATTTTCAACGTTCCGATTTTCATGAATTTATATTTAGGACAAACAATATTCCTTTGACGATGATATTATCATTCGTAATCATCATTAACACTAGGAGGCTCTTCAAAATCAGGGGAAAACGAAGGACATTTGAATTCTAAATTTCCTGTCATACGAAATTGATTTGGTCGAGACAGTTTATCGATTCGGGACAAAAAAGTATAGATTGGAGTCCATTACTAGAGAATTTCCAGAACTGTAGGAAACAAACTGAAAGTGCTGTTTAATCATGATTTTATGTCTTTAAGGTTTATTTTTGTAGTTTTCAAGATAATTTTGTGAAAGTTATATCATTTTCATTGATGGAATTTTCAATTTCCAGTCTATTCTCCACTCTCCAACCAATAATCACATCCAGGAAAGATCCTGCATGGAAACATTTATAGAATCATTAATACGCCAATGAAACTAAAATTTAACCTTCTAGTTGAGAGATTAAAAAGTTATTTATTCACCGACGCTGCAATAGTGAAATTAGGCATTTCGGGAATTAATCCGTGTGCAAAATGTTGAACATCATCAAGAACTTAACATATATCTCCAATATAGCAATGTTACTAATCACCCCCCTTACGAATTGACCCGCCAAACTACAATAAGTACCTAAATTTGTCAGCCAGTTCCATCTTCCTGTTACTGCCATATAAAATATTGACTCCAGCATGGGAGCCGAAACGTCAAACAGTTCAACATTTTGCACACGGATCAATTCCCGAAAAGTCTCTTTTATCAATTGACCTAGAAATTTGAGATGTGCTGACAAAACTGATGAAGCGAAAAAAAAATAGTGATAATTTGTTACCATAGAAATGCTTGGGGTAACAAAGTTTTATATTTTCTTCGTTGATTTCTGGGTTTTCAACCTAGCATAATTTGAAAAAATTAACAATTGATATTGGAATTATATATACTTAAATAATCAGATTCAGCCACCACAAAATAATGTATTTCAAAAAGTTTTATATGTCAAATAATTCAATAGGAATTCTCTCACTCCATGGCGATCCAAAACTATTAGGAATAAAAATATAACTTCAGATATTCAAATGAAAGTAATAGAAAAGATTTTTTCTTGCTATCGACGGAGATATCAACGTTCGCTTGAAAATGAGAAAACTGAAAAATTCAGAGAAAATCTTCAGAATCAAAAAATATTCGGTCGATGGTCAGTTGAGCGAAATTTTAATTTTGTTCAATAAACTGCAAATAATATTGTGATATTATATTTTTTTTTCGGCAATAAAGGAAAATCTCCACAACCTGTAAGGAATTTTTTCATATTTTCTCATGTATGAAACATTGACAATGAATTTACGATCGAGATAACGTAGCGATTACTCAGCTAACACAATTGAGTTTACAGAAAACCGCAAGCAATGGTATTTTTCTCAGAAAATGTAAAAACCCAAATGTCGCTGTTGATTGATCGTTCAAATATTGTTAATTGTTTTCACAGAATAATTTACAATTAATGGAATTCTTAGGAATTGATTCATTATATCCTCCGAACTCATGATATGAATCCTTCTCTGTCGAAACACTTTTCTATTAGTCTCTTACAGAGTACATTCATCTATGAAAATAACTGGGATTTCTATAAATATTGTTCCAAAAATATGTTGCTGTGTCGCACTTGAAAGAATCCTCACGAACGGAGAAAGTTGTATACAGCGCGCATTATAAGTATTATCCCCAGTGTTGGATCGAGGATGTTAGTCGAAAAGGGAAAAAAAATTTGAATTTCAACAATACTTGGGAAAGGTTTTTTCTGACGCCTACAATTATTTCATAAAATGAATCTGATAAACAAATATCCATCTGACGAATAACTAGAGAAGTAATTCTTTGAGAAATTGGTCCTCCTCTTTGAGTATCAGAATTAATTGACTTTATTGAGATGTGCGAATATTTTTGTTGATTACGTATTTTATTCATCGAGTCCTTTGCATTTCTTGGAAGTTTTGTGTATATATTGATTCTAGAACAATAGCATTAAAATGTTTTTATAACGAGATTTAAGCGAAGAAAGATTTTCAATAGTTCCTCTCATATTTTTCAGAATATTGTCAGAAAACATTACGATAATTCAATTTCCAAATTCATACCGCCAGTCATAATATTTTTTCTTATCGCTCTGCTTGATTACTCAACACAACATCCGGAAACAAAGATTAGATTTACCGCGATGACAACATAGGTACATAGAAAACCCAGTTTGACTCATTCCCCAATAATCGTAATCGTAATCTACAGTAACAATAACTGTTTATACTCATGTTTATCACACAATCCGAGACTCAATGATATAATATGATTTCAACTGAATTCGAAGGACGTCTATTGAGAATGCGAGAAAACACAATTTTGAATTGAATTCCTCAAGGATAACCTTCCACGGGAAGTACTCAGCTTTTCCACTCCATCTTGTGTGCTGACATTTAACGAAGACATAAATAAGGTCGTGACATCCGAAATGAAATTTATGGGATGGGGTGTGTGACAAATTGTTCTAACTTTGATTTGGAGAGTTGTCAACAATGTACCCCAAGTTCAGTTGAAGCAAACTCCAATTTGTAACTGATTTTTGTCAACTAGGCTATATATCCTAATTACATCCGTATAGCATGTGGTAATAGAATATTATACACACGTCTCTATCTGAAGTACCCTTTGATTGTTGCTAGGTTCGTTTTTCAATAGGTAATTCATAACAGGTACTGATGTCTTGAGGCCAGGCACAAAGCCTGATGATGGTATTATTTCAAAATAAGTCAAAATCAAGCGATGGCTCTCCCCCTCTGTATTCGCTCCTGCTGAGGGATATCAGGTACGCGATTCTTATTAATTAACGGTGGATCATAGGGGGTGGCATGGTAAAGGCTCTGGCAGGCTCCGTTTCAACCACACTAATGATTTTTTTAATTAAAGAAAACATAGTTTTTCGGGTGATGTGGGGTCATATAGTCGAGTTTAGGCCAGGAAGGCTGAACTCCGATGACAGCTCGGATGGCAGTAATATACTTTATTAAAAAAATAATAATAATGGAATATCAATCAATAGTTTTCAGTCAACCCAGGGGGGGGTATGACAAATGCAAGTAAGTGTCTCGACTGTTTTTATTCATTCTAATCACAACTTATCCCCAGTAGCACACAATATTAGTCCTATATTGTTCGAGTTTTTTTTGTGCGGGCTTGAAAGCGGAATCATATGCAAAAAAAGTTCCTGCAGTCTATTGAAAAGTACATTTGGGGTTGCGTTTTCCAGAGGACGCATTTTATTCGAGGGGGGCCAGTGTTAGCTTAAATCCACCTTTGACCCGCAGCCGCCATCTTGGAAGAAGGGGTGCACATGCTTTTCGCGCTTCATCTGTTAAATTATCCATTCTACAGAAAATGCATACATTTTTTGTGGCAAATTCTATTTTCTAAATATTATTTGTATTACTTTCCATCGTAACGAATACTTTTCACTACAATTTTTTTTGTAATCACGTTCGTTCATTAGTTTAACTTCGTAATAATTATTCATTATCCACATCGTGTTCTGCTACTTATTGTTCGATCTAGCAAGGATTTTATTCCCTTCGCTTTCACTCCAATGATTATTATTTGCCCTAAGGGTTTCCTACAAATAAATCGATCACTTATAATTGAATATTACAATGTACATGCCTTAAAAAGGGCAAGATGCTCATCACAAAATTAAAAATCTTGACAACAAAACTAAAACCCAAAATACTTTTCACAATTAAATACGCACAAATGGAGAGATTGATAGAGGGGAAGAAAGCTTTAGTGAGTTAATAATAATGATAGTTATAGCATGCAGATGTTTTTATCCCCAAACGGTTACCTGGGCCTTTCTTATCTGCATAGGATTCTCGTAAATGTACACTCGGAGATTAGAAATCATTGTAAAAACATAATATTAAACCAAAGTTTTATGGTAGTGGAAATGGTCCGCATCTTATAAATAATAGCACATCAATGTTGAAAAATTATTAACCTTCCAGTGGTGGCGTGAAACTTTTAGAAGTGAGTAATGGCGCCGGCGTCACAGACCTGGTTATATTTTGAATATAAAGGGGATATTTTTTTTCAAAATTTCATTGGCATTCAATAATTAGGAGTTTATTTGGTATGAATGAATCAATTTGGGATACAAAAATGGTAACAATATTGCAAAAAATCGAAAAAACAGATTTTTGAACGACTTCGTGTTTCTAGTATAGTAAATACAAAAATGAACAACGAAAAAAAAATAACACTTATTCTCATGTTTTCTACATGTCATATCGAAAACTAAATAAAAAGTTTGTCCAGTTTTAACTTTTTTTTTTCAGGTTTATGTTTTTTCCAACGGGGTAGTTCCATCCTTTCCTATGTATGATACTGAGTTGGTAAAGATTGTTTCGTATATTTCATTATCGGATTTATCCTGCTCCGTATCACTACTACCAAGTTGTTGCTCTTCGTGGTCAGATTCGTCTGCATCAGATTCAGATTCATCAAAGTGTTCTGTATTACTTTCTGAATCTACTTCATTCAACATTTGTAGAAGTCGCGCCTGTTCTGCTTCGTGAGATCCCAAATAATACCTGGATTCAATCAACGACTGCAAAATAAATAGTTCTTTCGGTGGTGGCCCTGGTCTCATACACCGGAATGACGCCTATATCAGTACACGAACACTCAAGTGAACTCAAACTAACACTGAAGCATTGCGATCGTATGATGGAAAGATAGCCAGAAATAAAGTTTATTGGGCTCCGCCCACTTCGATCGACACGTGATTTAAGATGCACCCGGTATCTGAGACAATAGCGCCACTACTGGAAGGTTAATGATGTGGATAATAAAACGGTAATAGCAGACTAAGCCTAATTATTTATTTTTATATTGTAACGATGCATCCTTGGGTTCGTTGATTAAAACTCCAAACAACACCAAACTACCTTTATTATGACTCTTCGTCACAACACGATACTTTACAATCACTTCCGCTAACATTCAAACGCTCGGTACTAAAACTCACTGTAATAGAAATTCTCTACTTCGACTTCTTCACTTAGCAATACCAAAGCTCTCTCCGATAGAAACTGTGTAAAACACTCCGCCTCTCCAATGAGCTCGAAACTCCGAATAACTCTGCAAAACTCTCTCTCTCTCTGAATGACTATCTCAATAACTCTGCTTCGACTTCTGCACTTAGCAATACCAAAGCTCTCTCCACTCTAAAGAACTCTGCTGTCGCGATCAAGTGTGTCCCCTTTTATATTTGCGTACGCCTATGGAGAATCTTCGAGAGAGGTCTCGACGATGTGTATCGAATTATCCACGCGAATCAAGAGTTCCTGGAAAATGACGTTCGCTTTTCGACCCCTCATACTATTTTGCGTTTATGAGCGACAGTGCCGGCGGTAGGACATTTCGTAACAATATTTACCCTTCCTAAGGAGTATTTGAGAATACGGTCAACTTCGGAGCGCTGTAAAACTGTAATAAAAAAAACGAAATTACAACAATTCATAGTGAAAGCTATTCTTTGAAACCCCTTTTATTTCATTCTAGAATCACAGAAATAGTTCCCTCGAAAAAAAAATTGTTCCATAATTTTCAAATGTTTCCGTTCCTAACTTTGTTATTTTCGTTTCTTCCATGAATAGTTGAATGGTAACATTAAGTTTCTGTAGGATGAATAATTGCAGCAGATACAACGCGAAAACCATTGCACTTGTCTCTCTTCGATAGATATTTTCACGGTCGATCGAATTGTTATCAATCTTTCCACCCTCGGCAATATCTACACGGATGACCCGACGAGTACAGGATTCCCACCCTTCGTTATGAGTTTGGAGACCTGTCGAACCTCTCTTGTTCAGGGATCTGTTTTCTAGAACAGCTGAACTTCGAAACTCCTTGCCGAGAGATATTTTTCCTGAGCCTTACAAACTTCAACATTTCAAAGTGAATGTTAATTTTTATCGTATCAGACTTGGATTCAAGCTTGCCCTCAGGCTTATCCTAACCCCTAATCATCAAAAAAATTAACTTGCGTCCTTCGAGAAACGGCAGGTAATGCCTAAAAAATGTAACATTTCAATGAACCGTTAATGTAATTTTCTGTCTTGAATATTCACCATTCATTAATATTTCAATAATCTTTTAGTATTTTGAATCGATATTCTGAATACTTTTTATGTCCCACAATATTCAACTCATATTGTCATTTCAATATCAATAATGTGGGTTGAATATTCAATCAATGTAGTAATGCAGTAAATGAAATTAGTTTGCTGGATGAATGTTTATTTCGATATTGGTTTAAGAAAACATTCTTTTTCTCGAGATAAATGATGCACTGTTTGCTTTAGTATTTGATACACATTATATCAATTTGCTCCATACTCCAAAGATGTTTAATCGCACGTCAAAAGGTAAGGCCTCGTTGATCCATTGCACGCACAAGTTTCGACTTCTGAGTGTTGACGTTCGTCAGCTGGGTAACGGAAACGAACAAAACAATACGTGGATATGGTAAGGTTTTTTTCAAACTGTGGTGGGAAGCTATACACTTGATTGTATCTAAAACCAAATATTTTTTGTCAAACGTTATTGCTGTCATTATTTTGTTTAGAACGTCCACGTGGAAAAAAATGCCGAAATTTTTCTAATTCTCCCCATCGGCTCATCACATCTCAGCTTTCATGGCTATACTGATAGCCTATACCCAAATACTCCCACCCAATAACTCAGTATTCTTTTAAAATCCCTTTCACGTTTGTTCAAATATCTGATGACCATCTACATAACGTGGATGACATCCATCCCCATATCGATGTCGATTCCTGGCAATCCAATTCGGTAGTTCGAAATGCTATAACATCCTCCATCAGACGCGTTGCTGGAATATCCGTATCCAATTGCCGAAATGCCTTTATAGCTGTAAGATAATGTCGATCATATTACACGCGATATTTCGGTGGATGCTACATTATGCTCAAGGTTCGATCTTTCACTTCGGTATTTTCATATTGAGATTTGTTTTATAAGTAATACCTATTAAGAAGTCCATGAACGAATAAAATTTTTTTCTATTTCGTTTGTGAAAACACAGTACACGACCGATGAGCGAATTCAGTGGATTGAGCTGGTTTGATTTCATACCAACAAAAGGTTGCATATTATTTCGACCAATCACAGAGACTGAATCAGTTTGTTACCAAGGGTAATCACTCTAAGGTCCATTTGTAGAAAATAAGTTCATGTCAAGTTCGAATGAATCTGGTTCAGTTCTTAGAATTAGCTTGTTTGTGGCTTGCATCTGGTCTGTGTTTACTGGAACACATCTCACCAAGTTCATGTCCAGTGCGGTATAGTTGCTAACCATTAGCCAATCGTTTCGTTTGTTGCTTGACAACTGAGCACGATTCTTATGACAGTTCACTGGAGATTGTACAACTGGCCTTGAAACGCAACTGTAGAAGGCTTGAGTTCGACTCAACGAAAAACATTGCCAATCATATTCGAACAAATGATGGGATGTGGTGTAGACTGTGTAAATCTCAAAAGCGAAACGCCATCTACTGCATGACCAAGGACTCGAACCTCGACTCGAACCCTAGTACACCAAGCAGATCTTTAGCAACGGTCACATCGCGCAGCCAAGTCGTAGTTAAAAACTCGCCGCCAATGAGAATCGAATCTGGTATTCATAAGGAGTCCCATTTGCTAGCTATCTCTGTGTTCTTTTATGTTTTCTTTCAGTTTGTCCTACGTTGAACATTTCGTTTGATTCACATGATAATTCATAAGCTCCTGAACTATCTGATACCAAACTTTCGCCTTTGATGTTTTTATTGTGCTTATTGAAGTTAGTGTTGGTCTTGTTTTGGTTTCGACTGAAGATCATTCTAAAACAGTTCTAAGAATCGCACTCGCCCAAATCTCTCTCGCTCACAACTATGCAACTAGTTCAAATTGTTACAGAACTGTCCTCAGTCGGAAACAATGCAAACCTATCAGCTCTATATGATAACTGAAATCTTTTGACCTTGAAGGAATTTCAAATACTTCTACTCGGTTGCCTCCATCACCCCAAGATGTGATTGCTGTCCTCGTTTGATGTTGAATGCGGCCACTTTATATTGATCTAAATGACTGGAGGAATCGTGAAAAAAAAATGTTTGCGTGTGCGCGTTTTCAATAAATAGTTTTTTTTTTCATTTTGAAGGACATTCATGAAAATTTCTAACAACAGGGACTCAGTCGGTTCTCCGTTGTCAGAGTTCTACAGGATGGTGACGTTGAATTCGTAGTACATCTGCGACAAAAACGCATTAGGCAAGAAATAATAATGGTAATAATATTGAGTCAGAACAAACCTTCGACAGAATTCAACAACAACAGTAGTATCCCATGTATATGTGGCAATGTTTAGACTGGTGAAACATCAAGAACATTAAAAATAAAAACAGTATAATTCAAAAACGTCCTGAGAAAATGAGAAATAAGTCGATTTTAGCTGAACATATATTATCAACAAAAGGTACACACATGGTTGAATGGACTTATATGGATTTATTCATGACAGAACAGAAAGGAAAGAGAAAGAAACTCAAAGAGGCTTATTGCATTTTCTTAAACGGAAATAAAGATATTGCTACTTGTTCATCGAAGTAGTGTGTGTCAAGATCAACACTTGGTTTAGCTATTGATGAACTAGTCTGACAGAACTCATTTTGACACTAATTACCAAAAATTCTAATCTCATTAAAAATTTTAAAAAAGGCTTGAAAAAGGAGGCAGTCCAGCTTCCGAAACGTCGCCAAAGGGTAGTATATCCATTTTTTCAATTTTTTTTTTTTCAATTTTATCTTCAAATTCATACACAATACGATTTGATTGACGATATGTAACTGACAAAATAGTCAATTTTGCTTCTTCATAATATTGCAGTTCAGTATCGGGCAAATATACCCATTTATACGATACAAAATAATAAGTCTGTGAGGATTGAGTATTGTGCTGGTAAGTGAAGACATGATTAGTGTTTGAAAGATCGTCCTCGTAAGGCTCACGATCCATCTTCGTATTCGAGACGAAACTTCATCCTGTTAATTGATTCATCAGCTCCGGCTATTGTTTGACCTATATCGCTTCAGTGCGGTCTGATGCTCACAATTCGCTAACTAGTTGAGAGCCATAATCTGTATACGACAGATGTTATCTGTTGACATTGTCTCCCCTAAAACTCCTTCGTGGTAGAAAACACCTTTTGTCCAGAATCTGCAACACGTTTCGCGAGGATTGCTCACTTACTGAACATCTGAACTCTGAACTTCTGGAAACAGTATGACCCAAGACGGTGTCGGTGTAAACATTCTTGATTGGGGATATAACTTATCGAAAATGCAATCTTCATACAACAGTTTATTTTGATTACTTGCACAATTGACCGATATCTGTCGAAATTCAACTATTTATCTAGTATGAAGATTGGAAATTCTGGTGTAAAAGTTGAGACTTTTTCAAGATATCAACACCAAACTGATATTGCTTCCACTCGATGCGCGTTTTGCTAACGATGTAAGCATTTTCAGGAGAAGAAAATTGATATTGTATCAATTGTTTTCTCGTCGTCGAGTGCCAATAATATCAGTTTGGTGTAAGGAAATACTTGATCTTCACAAAAAGTTCCAACTTTCACACCAAATATTCCAATCTCATTCATTGAACTTCTCAACATTAAACCAATAGCGTGCTTCTATCTAGCGTGCTGCGTATCTTCAGTGGCAATGCATCGAGCAGCCTCGTATCATCCTTGATCAGTCGCAGATTGCTTTCACTAAGTCTATGAGCATTGTCCAGAGCATGCTGAGCGACAATATACTTTTTTCTACTTCCACCCGTGAATATGGTGATTTCTTTATAGTTTACTCAACGGATAAAAAGGCGATTCCAATCAACTGAATGGATATGATTTCATATCCATACAAGGTAGGATATGAATTCCACCAATCACAGGGAACAAAATACTTGGTTACCAGAGACAACCTTATAGGAACGTCACAATTCTTATATGTCTACCTCAATGTCCTACAAACACGAAATCAGTTGTATGTTTTGTTGAAGAGTTTCTAGTCTGATAGGTCTCTGTATGTGATTGTTGATGGAGTATCATCTGATATTCTCCCAATAAATGCAGGTGTTCCGCAGGGTTCAGTTTCTGCTTCATATCAATGATTTGCTAGAGGAGCCTCTCCAAGGCTTTCGATACAGTCAACCATCAAATTCTCTACGAAAAACTCAAAGGCATTGGTTTCTATGGAAATTTACAAAAATGGAAGTTATATTTCAGAAAGAGACAATACATCAATATTAAAGGTTTCACATCTCGAGAAATTATTGTTACTTCAGGAGTTCCCCAAGGGAGTCATTTAGAACCTTTCCTTTTCAACATATTTGTAAACGATATAAAAAGAAAAATCTGAAATTCAGAGGTATTAATGTTTGCAGATGACTTGATGAGTTTTTAAAACCATCCAATCACGTCAGGACTGCATAGATATACAATCGGACTTGACAATGTTAGCTGATTGGTGTTCTCTGAATCATATGGATGTTAATGTTGACAAATGTAAAACAATGACTTTTTATCGCTCGGTAGGTAAGCATGAATTTGTGTATAACATAAATGGGAAACCGTTATAATCCGTATCATCTATACGCGACTTAGGCATAATTATGGATGTCAAAATGAATTTTCATCTTCATTATGAACATATAACGAATAGGGCATTGAAAATGCTAGGTTTTCTTTGCAGAGATTTCACAAATGTAAATTCTATCAAAATTATTTATTATTCATTGGTGCGGTCAGTTATGGAATATTGTAGCCTTGTTTGGTCACCAACTTACGGAGTTCATAGTCATAGTATAGAGAGAGTTCAAAATACATTTTTAAGATATATCATTCAAACTAAATATGCCACTAAGTATGCATTCTCAAATTGCAATTCGCACTCAAGCCGACCTTCAAATGCTTAGTACTCGTAGAGTACAGGCAGATATAATTTTCCTCCATAAAATATTGTTACATCCTAACGCCGGCCCTGACGAAATCGTAAACGCAGATGAGGGATCGCGTCGTAGCGAACGTCATTTTCCTGGAGCCCGTAAACGCGTGTGGAGCATTCGCGAAGATTCTTCAAAGGCGTACGCATGGGTATAAATACGGGAGAGACTTCGACGCGGGCAGAGTCAGTTATTCAGAAGTTTTTATTCGGAGAGTTAGTTATTTGGAAGTTTGTATTCAGAGCTAAGTGGAGCGAGTTCAGTACAGCTAAGTGGAGAGAGTTCTGTTATTGCTAAGTGCAAGTAGTCGACGTGTAGAATTTGTATAACGCAGAATTTTTAGTACAGAGAGTTTAGTACCGAGCATTGGAAAGTTATCGGAGCGATTTAAGTGATCGCATTGTATTGTATTGTGTTAGAGAGTTATAATAAAAGTAGTTTAGTGTTGTTCGGTGTTTTAATCGACGAACCCAAATAATTATCGTAACAGTGGTGTCAGAATTGATATTTTGCAAGGAGAAATCGTAACGATACTAAATTCAAAAATAATTTGTCCACAAATTCTTTCGCAAATAAATCTTCATGTTCCTCCCAGACATACTCGTAACAAGCAAGTATTCGCAATTGAATTCCATATATGCAATTATGGCAAGCCTTCTCCTGTGTGTCGTATTATTTCAAACGGGAATGTGATCGATTTTGATTATCTTCATTTGTCAGAAGTAAGTTTAAGGAATAAATTAAGGGCTAATGTCTCGAACTAACACATACATTTTTGCATATAACAGAAGTTAAGCACATTATTTGTATTCGAGTCCAATAAGTACTTTTAGGTTTTGTTTTTAGTTTAAGTACACATGAGTTAACCTAGGAAACTTGTACAATCTTGTATATCAACTGGGGTTACCCGTCGATAAATGAAATAAATAAATAACTGAAGTGAAAAAAAAAACATCTTGTTCAATACATAGTTTTGCGGACGACAGTACTCTTCATACCAGTTTCTCTTCCAGAGTCCCTATACCAGCTCGAGAAACTGAAATTCGAAGAAACATTCACGTCAATAAAATTAACGACGACTCGGTAGAAATAATAGAATGGGGTAACATGACCTTGGTGGAATTTAATGCAACGAATACTCAGGCATGTCTCTTCTCAAGAAAAGCTGATCTATCATCATCTAGTATTCAGATGTCAGGAGTAACTATTCCTACAAAATCAAGTATCTCGATGCTACGAATTACGATCAGTGATAATATCTCATGGGAGAATCATGTGAGATCGATCGCTGAAAGTGCTTCCCAGAAACTTGGATTTCTATTTCGTGCGAAGAAATATTTCACTTCTCGTCAGCTTTTTGTGATCTACAAGGCTCAGATACGACCTGTCATGGAATACAGTTCTCATATGTGGAGTTCGGCACCAAAACATTCATTGAGGCTTCTAGATTCTATTAAGAGAAAAGTAATTCGTCTTATTGGTGATTCTTCGCTCACTTCATTGGAACATCGTAGAAGGGTCTGAGACTTGTCTCTCTTCTATAGATACTTTCACCGTCGATGTTCTTCCGAATTGTTATCAATCGTTTCCCCCTTGGCAATATCTACACGGATCACTCGACGAGTACAGAATTCCCACCCCTTTGTTGTGAATATAGAAACCTGTCGAACCTCTCTTGCTCAGGTATCTTTTTTCAATAGAACAGCTGAGTTCTGGAACTCCTTGTCAAAAGAGATTTTTCCTCCAGAAATTCAAAGTGAATGTTAATTCGTATCTCCTGTCCCTTGATTCACGCAGTGTTCTTTGAACATTACAGGGCTCCCCTATCGTGTGCATATAAAAAGTACTTATATCTGAAATGTTTTCTAGTTTATTGAGTTCAGTTCGGAATGTCATAATTGATGTTATTTTTATGTGGAATTGAAGGACTTACTCCTATCTACTCGTCACAACAATAATTTTAACTGAAATTAAATGGTCCCAGTGGCTTATGTGGTTAGCGCGTTAGCCCTCGGAGACGATAGTCGTGGGTTCTAGTCTCCCTAAACCTTCCTTTTTTTCCTTTGTTTTCAAATTTGACATTACTAATTTAATTTGTATCGTTCAATATTAGGTGAATTCAAGTTTATTTCCTTCGAGTTTTTCATTCTTATCTATCGGATTACCAAAGGGTTGTTGTGACACATAATAACTGTCATATGCAACTTCCATATTTACATTATCAAAAATCTCTTCGAGTTTTCTAGTCTAATGAGTTTCATATGGGATTACTATAAACTATTCACTTCTTTCATCTTGTCGATTGACGATGAGTTTCACTACTACATTATCTAATTATCTTATCTATATCTGGGTTCGAACCGTTCACCACAGCTACATGGCTGATCTCTCTCTTCTCGTTGTCGTACTTATTTTTCTTCAAAGGAAATTTTATAAGCTCATGGACGAGAAATTGAACGATCCTTTTTGTTTGTTCCCTATGACGAATACATCTGAAAATGCACACTGCGTAGAGTAGTAGTTAGAGTAGTTTATTATTTATGTTATGTGCAGCAAGTCACAAAGAATATAGGAAGTATATCACTATATAGTCGATAAGGACCATTTAAGATACTTACAGAAAGAAGATATCTAATACTATTACATGAATTCGCATGTAGTTTAGCCAAAAGTCGACAACAACATTATTTACAGGAGTGAAAGTTGTTTTAAACAATACAAATTTGTCAACAAGTTTAAAAAAACAACAGGTCCGAAAAATACTAATAATACAGTTTGAAAGTTTAAAATGAAACACACAATGAACTGGCTGAAGCAATATAACTGTTGATATCATAGAAACAATGACTCAGAATAAATTTTTTTATAACAGTTTTGAAACTTTTGAATTTCAATATTTTGACGGAGTTATCGAGGATGTTATAGAGATTGAGGTTCAGAGAATTTTCGCAGCTAACAGCTAATCTATGTCTTGGAAAAGTCAGTGAATCTTGTGTTATAGTCGTGTGAATCGGAATGTCTGGAAAATTTGTTCACATTTTGGTGTATTTCTAATAATACTGTAAATATGTATAGAGTAGACAACGGCATGATACCAAACTGTATGAAATGTTGAAGACAATGATCTCTAAGACCCAGGTTAGCTAATATTCTGATAGCTTTTTTCTGGCATCTGAAAACTGCTATAGCGTTTGTTGAATTTATTTATTTATTTATTTATTTAATGAAACATACAGACTTACTGTCTAAATACATGTTCCATAGAATTGCCCCAAAGTAGAATACCATAAGACAGCACTGAATGAAATAAGGAAAAGTAAGTCATTCTCAAAACACTCCAAATTGTTATATTTTTCAGTCTTCTCAGTAAAAACAGAGTACTAGTTAGTTTTCGAACTACATGATCTATATGATTGGACCAATTCAATCTATCATCGATGATGAGACCAAGAAACGTGACGTTTTTTCCTTCTTGAAAATTTTTATTGGAAGAAACTATTATATTCTGAGTTTTATTTTCATTCAATTTGAGCTTGTTTTGAGTAAACCATTTTTTGGCTGAAATAAGGCTCTCAGATTTATATTCGATAAGGCTAGTGTATGATTGTGCAGAGCTTATGAGCGTTGTATCGTCAGCGAATAAGACACATTTAGTGGGTCCAATGTATTGGCACAAGTCATTGATGTAAACGATAAATAAGAGAGGTCCGAGGACTGACCCCTGTGGCACCCCATGATACATTTTTTGTAATCAGATTTTATATTGTTCAACTCAACACATTGAAATCTATTTGAGAGGTAAGAGCGAAGAAGACTTAAGGTGACACTTCTTATTCCATAGTGGCTTAATTTTTCGATAAGTATGTCATGCGATATGCAGTCGAAAGCTTTTTTTAAGTCACATAGAGTGAGTGAATTATGTCTATTTAGATCAAGAACCTCAACTATTTCAGTCACAAGTTTGAAGGCAGCTTGTGTAGTGGATTTATTTTTGCGGAAGCCATATTGAGATTCGTTGAAATATAATTTCTTTTCAAAGTAGGAATTGTTCTAAAATTGTTGTTGTTCAATCAACACATTGAAATCTATTTGAGAGGTAAGAGCGAAGAAGACTTAAGGTGACACTTCTTATTCCATAGTGGCTTAATTTTTCGATAAGTATGTCATGCGATATGCAGTCGAAAGCTTTTTTTAAGTCACATAGAGTGAGTGAATTATGTCTATTTAGATCAAGAACCTCAACTATTTCAGTCACAAGTTTGAAGGCAGCTTGTGTAGTGGATTTATTTTTGCGGAAGCCATATTGAGATTCGTTGAAATATAATTTCTTTTCAAAGTAGGAATACAATCTTTCTTTCGAAATATATTCAATGATTTTGCCGATTATAGAAATAATACTGATCGGACGATAGTTATCCATTGAGGATTTGTCTCCCTTTTTAAATGATGGTATCACCTTAGAAATCTTCAGTGCGTCTGGGAAAATACCTTTGGTGAAAATAAGATTAGTTAAGTTGGCAAGAGATGGAACAATAAGGTCAGCAACTGCCTTTATTAAATAACTGTTCAAATCATGGATATCACGAGAGCTAGAGGAGCTCAGTATATTAATAGCAGCAAGTACTTCTAGAGAACACACAGGTTCCAAAAAGAAAGAGTTTACAGGGGATGGAAAACTTCTGAAATTATATGTCCTATCATAGTCAGGCATTGGGAGAGATTTGATAGTTTCCTCAGCTATTGTGCAGAGAAAAATATTAAAGTCAATTTTAGAGGATTCTTTTATAGTTTTTTGGCGATGAGATTCATTTCTCTCAGAATTTATAATATTCCAACAGGCTTTCGATAAATTAGGGAGAGTTGACAATGTATTCATCATATGGCTGTTTCTCCTGCCTCAACAACTCGGCATTATATCTTCTTTCATACCGTTTATATGCATCAATTTTCTCAGATCCCCCCGAAACCTCAGATATTATTTTGATAGCTTCTAGATTATTCTTCATATTTTTTAGAGCATCGTTATACCAATTTAATTCAAAAGAGCTTTCAGTTCGTGATATTTTCTTTGGAAAACAGACTCTAGTTGAATTTTCTAAGATATTAATGAAAAAGTCACATTTAATATTGAGATCGTCACTGGAGTCCAAAAAATTCCAATCTAAGAATTGACTTAAATTGATCCAATCCTAATTGTGTCATTGAGATCTTTACGAACTCAACATTATTGTCGTGAGAAGACTCAAGCAAAGTTGAAAATTGACCTTTATGGTCAGATAGGCAAGGTTCAAGCGTACCTACTATAAAATTGTGGGAGCTTAAATCTGTAATTATATCATCAATGCAGGTTGAGGAAGTTTGTGTGACTCTGGTATAGTCTAGAATTGTTGCTGCTAGGCCAAAAGACTGTATAACTCCCTTCAAATTAAAAAGTGTTGGTAAATCTGACATGAAGTCAATTTTGTAGTCGCCAAGGAGCACAATTTTATTTTTTTGTTTAGAGTATATGAACAATAGACCTTCAAGGTTATTCAAAAAAATATCAGTATCGCCTGTACATGATCTATATAGACAAATTATTATGAGATTTGAAAGCTGCAAACGTATGCCACAAAACTCTGAGTGTAGTTCTTCATTAAACTCACCGAAGTCCAAAATATTGAAATCCAAGTAATTTCTGCTGTTTAGTACTGGAAGGATATCCTCAATGTCGATTATCCTTGTATCCATCACAGAGAACATGTCATCAACATATCTGATCTAGATCCTAGAGAAGTACCTGAATAGTGTTAAGATACATTATCAATTTTCTTTCGAAGATGCTAACCCCATAAGCGAAATGCGCGTCGAGTGCATGTGATATCAGTTTGGTGTAGGGTAATTCATCTTTGGTTGAATTATTATTTACCTGGTGAATACGAAGGGCGTCGAAAAATTGATGCGCATAAACATGAGCTTTTCCTTGACTTTTTTTCAAACAGGAAATAACAGAATCAATATCTAACAGACACCATTACGCGGATCTTTATAGTAGCTTCTGCAGACTGATTTAATCAGTAGCGAACAAAATAGGGATTCGGAGGGGGTGGATCCCCGGAAACCACTGGGTGATGTAAGAAATTCCAGTGTGTTTCACAAAATCAGAACCTACTCAATGAAATGGATGATGTTTAGGCTTTCATGAGTATATAATATCTGATATTTAATGATTTCTTTTTTTTCAATACCAGTTGCAAATATTTTCTGTAAAGGTGCAAAAAAAATCCCTTACAAAATATGATTAAATTGACAAGAGAAATCTCCGTCATTATTTTGTTTATTGCTCCCATGAACAGCCTCATAAATGATTCAAGACATTGTTCCAATTATCTGCAGCTCTGCTTCAATTGCATCTTGAAAATAAAACAAAAATATACCCCCAAGATTGATGCTTGAGGATTGCTTTCCTTCCATTATATAATTCAACTCATGATTGGTTGATTACATATAATGAATTGTGTCTCGGCGAGTATAAACAGCAGTAATCCCCTTTTATTATGCCTCGTTATCTAATCGAAAAGATATCGATACAACTATAAAGTGGAACCGATAATCATTATTGTAAAAATAGAATAATGACTTGTTTGCTGCAATGAGAGAGCATTAACAAATCCATGGCCCATATCTGTTCCTTTTTCAATTTTCATAATCACCTGTTGAATTGCTGCCACTCTGTATTTTCCTGTTTCCTGTTCGACAATGTTTATCATCGGAGGTACTTAATTGAACGCTCTCAAATAAGCGTGTCATTTCAACTATTATGTTTGCTGATAAGAATAACATTCTAACCACTTATATATAACCACAAAAATGAACATACATATTAGTAATACAATAGTATTGTTGGGTTTCTCGCAGAAAAAAGACCCTCTTTATATAGATTGGTTCAGAATTTGACGGTCGAATTCACTCAGTAGATTTACAGAGCTTTGATGTTGGGAAATTAAAGTAGTTTTTTTGGTACAATTCCTCACCTTAGTTCTGGATGAAACTCCACAAGTGTGATTTCAGCTTGGAAAGGCTTCTTGGGGTGATCTGGCTCTTGCGATCTCTTTTAGTTTAGTAAAAGTGTACCTTCATTTTCTCCGCAACTCATTCGATATTCTGAACAATATGGTCTCGAATTCCTCGTTCAATTTGTTCGAGGATAGACGACTAGGAGTCATGGTCTACTTATGCACGTTCATGCAACTATCATTTCAATTACATTAACATAACATTATCATTACGAAAAGTGAACAATTGATATGATTTTGGCAGTATTCAAGCAACACATTAACGCTTTTCAGTTATATTGATCACACTAAGAAGTTGGAATCTTTTAACTTTTCATTTTAATTATCATTATTTACGACTAATACATAATGTAAGTATTATACTTATGGTTTCTGTAGTATAATACCATATATTATTCCCTAAGGGAATTTTGGCGAGGAAATAATAGTAACAGTCTTAATTGCCTCTTGTAGTCTTATCACAAAATTTTTCAAATCGAATATTACCACGAAAACTATATAACCAAACTCCAAAGTGTAAGTGTTAAACGCGTAGGTGGTGTTTGTGAATTGATATTGAGATGAATGAAACTGAAGAATCATTTATTCATGATGAATGAATAAGGTAGTCGCAAATAAAGTAGACAGTACTTCTCGCTATCATTCATGACTCGTGGAATAATCTACTGTAGTGAATATTTCCCTCATATATAAAATGTCCCATAAGAGCAATGCAATTATCGAAAACTTACAGCGGTAATTGCATTGTATCAAGTCACCATAACAACACATTTGAAACCGTATCGCTAGACGTCAGTAAACAACACAAATAAATGTCAGATAGACTTCAAAAATAGAAAAACATTTCGCGTTTAGGTGAGTACTCCATACAATCTATAGAGGAAAGTATAAATGAACAAAAAATAACATTTCCTTGAGAATTTCTTTATTCGTGAAATATTCCAATGAATTACATTCGTGCATAAAAATGACCAGATAATTTTGCATTCAAGCGTGATATCTTATACGAATTGCATTCGGTTATTTTCATATTTTGTAAAAGAGCCCTCGTCCTTCGGACTCGGGCACTTTCGCCTAAATATGAAAATAAACTCTTTCAATTTTTAGATATCACGCTTTCTTGCAAAATTATCGGTAATTTTTATGCACTCGTGCAATTCAAACTGAAAACAGCACATTTGCTTGTGCGGTACAGAGGCAAGGAAGGGTAAAATCGTATTTATGTCAAAATTTAGTAGACAATAACGCATGCGCTCAGCCGTCAGCCGTAATGTACAATGTAATTAGTTTAATCTACACCCGTACTCTAATGATACACTTATATGCCCACAACCCGTTTTATAAGGAAATCCCTTACGATACAGATTTTTCATTACGATACCAATAGGAACCCATTATTTTTCAATCAAGCATGATGTGCATGCTCTGCATTCGACGTTTGTCAAGTCAAAATCGGTATAGGTATTGAATTTTTGAAGAATATAGCCAAATTTCGATAATCATAACAAAATGACTGATACCAGCGATATTGGAGAATCGCATTCGAAACTTCACCTGCAGAAATACAGTTAGAATGATTAAATTTTCATTTGACGAATGCATGATTTATTTCTTTATTTGTTCAATCTAGTTTTCTGAGCTCACCGTAGCCGAGCGGTGTAAGGTTGTATTCAGACAGATCCGAAATCCGATCGAACGACGATCCGATAGCTTTCTCATTAGACCAATCAGAAAGCTATCGGATCGTCGTACGATAGGATTTCGGATCTGTCTGAATCCAGCCTAAGGCGATGAAATTAAATTTGCTCGTTACACTAGTTGGAAGAGACATTGGTTCGATTCCGGTCACGAGTAATTTTTTTTTAATTTTTGATTTTTTTTCCATTTTTCATCGTTTTATTTTTCGAAGTAATACCATTAATTACAATGTTGTAGAATTTTTCAAAGAAATTCGTTTAATTCGTATTATTGTGTGCAATACAAATATAAATATATTTGTAGTTCTTCACTATTTATCGGGTGTAGATAAAATAGCGTATGCAACTCTCATGTAATGGTTATTAATACACTCGCATCAACCATCTCACCTTCGGATCGTTTCGTATCCCGGTTGATGCTCGTGTATTGATAACCATCATTACATGATCGTTGCATAATATACTATTGTATGAACGGGTACATTATCTTGGTGAAAATGTGATGGTGATGTGATATTAATGTAATTTTAATGATCGTTGCATGAATCCGCCTTCAATGTGACGAAATCCTTAAATACTCAATAGGAATTTCTAAACCAATGAAACGTTGAAATATTTTCTTATTCACAATTTTGATTATTCAATTCCATCGTGAGTAAACTGGATGAAAGTGTATCTTTCATTCAATAGCCTTTTTTGTTGAAAACCACTCACATTATCGAAGTCATAAATATGTTATTTATATAACCACATCAAATTCAACGGTTAACATAGAAGGTATCCAAAAAATTTGTTTCGACTATTGGGTCAGTTGAGTAGCGAATAATATTGCAATTTATTGAAGTCAGAAGATTGTATGAATTGTGGATTTCCAAACTGGGCTTTCGTTCTTATAGCAACAATCAGAACTGTGTTGCTAAGGAAACTTCCGTGCTCCTTTCAGGAATTTTCAACACGAACTTTTCTTTGGAACTCCCTATGTAATATATATAGCGATGGTTATAATAGTGAAAGAGGTGACGCCTGTATGCTGGTGAAACATGAGAGATATTTTTTAACTAGACCAAATTTCGTTTTTAATGACCACTAATTTCTGTTTTATTGCTCAATAACTTCGGTTTATGTATCCAATTCCAATTTCACGCGATTATATTTTCAAACTGGAAATGAGAATCCTGATTGCCTGCATAGCAATGTTTTTTATTGTATTCGAGTTATTGACATTCAATTGTAGATTTGTGTATCGTTCAGCTCAATCGTAATTTTCATTTATAGGTTATTGTGAAGAGATTTTTTTTCGTGGAATAATACTTCGAATGCCACACACAATTTATTATGATTTATAAAGGTTTCCCATAAAATTTTCTAATAAGTGCTCGTACGTTAATATTTCTAGGTCCGATCAAAAAAAACTTCTTTGATTTTTTTATGCAAACACGCACGTTTTTTAAAATGTTTGTGCCTTCTTGAATTTATTGATAACAGATCTCGAGAAGTTGATCAATTATATGCAATCAAAAAATGCACTATAGGATCAAACATCTCAAGCTAACATAGTATAATAGTATAATGTAACTTGAAAGCCGGATATGAAAACCTTCAGATGATATATATATATATATATATTTGAATATTTTTCCATACATTTAACGAGGGATGTTTCACTTCGGAAATCCATTGTACAAAATTCACTTAAAATCTTGATGAATAACGAAATATATTGAACAGTGCTCGTTGCGCTACTATCGCTCTGCGATCATCGCAAGAGTCGCTTAGTTACTCCACTCCAAGCAAAACGTACCTTTACCGCTAAAGTAAAAGTTGAAACGTTCTTTAGATATCAATTACTCTAATACCAAGCAGATATTATTTGCACTCGACGCGCGTTTCGCTAACACGCTTATCATCTTCTGGCGAAGAAAATTGATACTGAATTAATGACTAGTGTTAGCTATTCACATACTTAATAATTTGCAGGTGGTGCAGGCATATTTTTTTGGTCCGATATGGACTTCGTCTGTTACTACTGATTATTCTGTTACTACTGATTGATATAGTTAATCCCTCAATAATAAACTGAAAAGCGGGCTGAAAGGGATAGGTCCTTTTTCACCATTATTGCTATTTTTATATTTAGCCATTTCTAGACTGACATACATCGAGTAGCATAGTGTCGTGCATATGCTTAATCAGTTTCAGATTGCTCTCACCAATTTTGTGGTCACTGTCCAGAGCATGTTGGACGACACTGGATTTTTCTACCCATCCGTATCACATGTGTGCAAAGTGCTCCTAGGAACGGATTTTAATATCTCGCCGACACTGGCCAATGTATTTGTTGTTGCAATCTTGACAACCGATTCCGTGAATTCCTGATTCTTCTAGGTTTTCCAATTCACCTTTCAGGTTACCAAGGAGCTGTTATAATTTAGAAGAAGAATATTTGTTCAAGTCCTCAAGTTAATTCGAGAGTAAATTGAAGTTCATATAAGTTTATATAAACTTTTTACTACTCTCATCTTGAAAAGTCGAAGATTTACAAAGTGTTTTCCTCAATTTACATTTTCTAATTATCTTCAGCTACGTAAGGAAAAGTTATTAACCACCTATGCACAAGAAAATTGAAGTGCTACCATAAATTTCAATTGTTTCTCCGTATATCTATCACATTTCGATTTCAATTTTCTGGGAAAATGAATGATTGAGTGGATAGAATGAAAGTGGCATTACTTGTTCAGAAAATATTATTTCTTTTTCTGTAAATATATTCTCGAGATGAAATGTTAGATGTTTCAATTCATCAGTTAGCTACCTTGAAAGCTCACAATATTTGATATTTTCGTGAGTTTAGGATTGCAGAATTCAGTTGATATTTCACATATTGCTAACTCTTGATGATATGTGAGATTCAGATCCTCCCTCTTCTAGCAAGCAAGAATATTGGTGTCGACCTGACGAGTGCAAATTTCTCATAACTTTATTGTGAGCTACGCTGAGAAAAAATAACTCGAAAACTTCATGCCATTGAATTTGAGACAAAGGAATGCACGTATTTGAACCTGTTGTTGGGGTAACTATTCGATTATACTGGAAATTGCCCTAACTATCCGCAAATAAGTGGAAATTTCCTTGCCTCGAAACGTCAGTGCAGTGATCTGTCAACTTTGTTATCGAAATTTCTCAACGAAATATCTCTGAAAAAAAACTAGTGATTTCAGTGAAAGTTTCATTAACAAAATTGAATATAAGCTGTATGTCATAATTCTACAGTTTGTATCATTTCAGCGACATACCTTTTTAGTTAGAAGCTCATTCATCAACCAAAGCATTACCGGTGTGAATCAGAAGTAGGCCACTTCTTTTAAATTCCACTTTCTTGAAACATATTCACTTGATTCAATAAAACTCGCGATGATTTTGATTCAGATCATATAAACATAACGTCATAATTCAGTTTCGAATAGTTCTGACACGAAATTTTCTCGAAAAATTTAACTAATTCATACACGAAGGCAGTGGTTCCCAAACGTGTCATGGACTACGACCCATTTAAAACAAGTTTCAAAACTCAGGACCCACCTCTAGGAAATTCAACCGTTACCAATATGGATAAAGGGATTTTTTAAATGAAAAACGGAGTTCAAATACAATTTTTAATACTCATTCGAGTAACTACATGAAAAATTCATTTCATTGGGAAGGATAAAATTGTTTCTTATTTTCGACTTCAATTCGAATTACTTTCAATCTCAGTGGGTTTGATATGTCCAATTTATTCGGTATTCAACTGCACAATCAGGTGATATTGAAATTTGAGTATAAAACTTTCTTTTGCCCTGTCAAATGAGGGTTAGGGGAAGTGATGTAAAAAATGAGATAACGCATTCAAATACTTTGTTAGTAGAGCAGGAATGACTCGAGCAATTCTGAATTGAAACATCTATTCTGTTTTGATTTATTGGGAGTCACACATGCCACCAGTGTTGTAGAAATAATGTATCACTTTTGGATTTGAATCAGTGAGGAGAGAAAATTTGAAAAGTTGGTGATGGAAATAATCATGAAAGTATTGCATTTCCATTCATTTTTCCGCAAGCAAAGTATATACTTTTAACTAGTAATAGTTGCTCACTCTCGCGCTCATTTATGTTAACCATGTGTAGAAACAACTCAAGTTCTTGCTCTGAGACTCGCTTTGAAATAATTACCCAATCTTTCGAACATTCATTGAAATTCAAAAAGTATTCAATTCGACACATGAGTAACGTAGCACCTTATATTTCAATATCGTTCAAAAGTACACGAACACCAGGTATCTCAAATAAAGCACGTAAACTTTCACGGCCGGAGGTAACTGATTCAACGAAACAAGTTGTGCATTTCAAATTTTTATGTTCACAGCTCATTCGCTAAGTGAATTTTTGTCTCCGCAACGGTAACACAACTTTACATATTCTGCATGAAACATCATATATCATTCAACATGACAGTGCAAATATGAAAATGTACAGAATGAACACAATAGCAAGTATATTCCGAAGTGACACACTCCTTGGAGTCAAGTATATTTCTATCCTTGTTTTACCACCCTTATCTTTTTCCTCACCTGCAGAGGATATTAATATTTCACTGTCCAACGACATGTTGACTAATTCCCAATTTCTTGAATTACTTCACGAATTCTGAAAGAATGTCAATCCAGCGAAAATTAAATCGGAATGGAAATCGGAGATAAATTCAAAATGAATCCATGACTTTTCTGTCAGAAACGTCAACTTTATTTTTTGTTATTCAGGAACATTCATGATTATTCGAGACTCAACATAAATGAATTGCCCCGTCCATATATGGACTTGCAGGATAAATGAATTTCCATAATATATTCTGTGAAACCATTTCTCTTTCTATTAGGTGTTGGTCAATCTTCTTGACTGATTCTTTCATTTATTTGTCCGCAGCTTTCATATTTGATCCATTGTCACTCATTATGATTTTCGATTTTCCTCGCCTCGCAATGAAACGCCTCCATGCTAATATACAGGAATATGTTGATCAAGACTCTGCTATTTCAATATGGACAGCTCTTATAAATAGGCATGTAAATAAAACAATCTCTTTTCTCTATCGTCCTGTCGATTTTTACTGTGAAGGACTCTGAATAAAAGTTCTAGTTAGCTTTCTCAATTGGATTTCTGAGAGGGCTAAACAACTCTTGTAAAATTTGTACACCATACTGAAATATCAAGTACTGAAATATTCAAGGGAGTACTGCAAGATGTAAGCACGTACCTCGACACGTACTGAAACGAAGACTGAAATACAGAAACTGGTATTGAAATACTGGATTGAAATAATGAAACAAGTACTGAATCTGAATATGGCTTTACTGAAATATTGACAATTTGAAGATGTACACATACTGAAAGAGTAGTTAACCCCTCGGATTTCTGGCAGTTGTCCCATTTCTGGCAACACAGGTTTATCTCTTCTAAGGCCCGATTTCACCAACGACTTTAATCTGGATTATCTTGATTGATGAAAATTCTGACCGCATAAATGCGTACAAATATTTCAGTTAGCAAGATCATCTAGATTAAAGTCGTTGGAGAAACCGGCATTAGTCGAAAGAAGTTACGCTTCATCATTGTTTTGTTGACAGCTCTTCTTTTATCAAAAGCTAAGTATGTTTGCTATCCAAAATTATAGGATGTTTCACTCCCTCGCTCTGTTCTAGAGATATGTCGTTCTGCCTCCAACTCTCGACAGAGCATCTTTCAATATGACAGGCAGTTGAAATAACCTACTGGAATCTGCTGAGGTTTTTCTTATGTTCGGAAATCTGTATTTTTCTGAAAACCTGTCAATTTGGACTTTTCAACTAATTTTTTTCAACTTCTTCTAATTCTCCCACAATTATTTCTCCAAATCGTCTATTCTCCCTGGCAAATCTCAAAACATAAACTGTCATATAGTGTTGAACTTCTAGTGAATGTTCCAATCAATACAATTAAGAAATAAAGTCACCGTCCCTAGTGTCATTATTCTGCATTCAACAGAAAGCTATATAACTTTTACACTAATTATCCATCATGCTACACAGACTCCATAATGAGTTGTGAATAAATATACCTACCTATGTACATATCTCTTATCTCTCTTTATCATGATGAGTTTTTTAATTGCTCCTAGTAGTAAGTGGTTGGGAAACTCTGCGGAGCAATTGAGGCTGTAGCAAACATTTGCTTTTCCGTCCACTCCTGAGTCAGGACAAATGAATGCCAGTATTTTATCAGGATGTAATAAGAGAGGTTAGGAATGGGGCGGTGAATTCCTGAGGCGATATTTAGTCGCAATGTTATGAGTAGAATTGACATTTATGAGGCTCTGTGACTGTAGCGACTGGAGACAACTTAATAACGTGGAGTTTACTAGGGTTTAGTGTTAGAAGTATGATTCAATAGCCATAATGACATGCGATTCGTGCCTTCAGATATTTTTTGTCTTTGAAATAATCGCCAATCGTTCCGCCCTCGGCAGTGTCAACACGGATCACCCGACGAGTGCAAAATTTCCACCCCTTTATTGGACTTTGGAACTCCTTGAGGCTCACAAACTTCAAAAATTTTAAGTTGAAGTTGATTCGTACTTTCTGTCTATTGATTCGCGTTAGAGGAACTTGTTAAAAATGGTATAGTTCATTTGCTCCATTCATATTCCGTCGCGACCAAATCTATGATTTCAAGCTGTTCGACTGTGAGTGCTAACTGACTCGCTCAACTTTGCATTGAAAGTCCCATGAACCAATATTCGTTTCCCACATCTGTATGACGAAAGGAGAGCGCCCGTTTTGTTTTCATAATCTCATTCCAGTTGACGAGATATAAGTTCAGAAATAAATGATGCACAGTGAGTTAGAGTTTAGGTTGCATTTTGTGATTATTCCATGTTGTTTTATTTCATTGAATTTATAACCTCAATCATCCGCTTTCCTACTGTTGGAAGAAAAAATTTTTCATTAGAAATTCCATTGAAACAAATTTCAGACTGCTCTCATGTAGACCAATTTTGATATAGAGCAACAACGTTCGTTTTGAGTTCATTACCCTATCATAGAGAATCAGCACGAACAGTTCAGCATTCCGCACAATACCCGAAAGGACTATTTCCTAGCGTCCGTGAAAAACACTCATTTTAGCACCACACCTGAACTGGAAGGAAGGCGAAAGATCTGATCGAGCAATGCCGTTTGACCGATGGAATTGTAAGGACTATATTTATTTTCATCAACTGTCAGACCCAATTGTGAGGGAGTATTTCATATACCAGTGACTTGAAGGCGAAACAGACTGTCGAAGTTAGTAATTATGATTTGGATGGTTCTATCTTTGAGGGAGTTGATTGGTTAGATTGTGTTATTTATAGAGATATGTCTTTAAGTTCTTGATATGAATCCAACACGAGAGGCGAAACGTCGAACAGGTACACAATTCATACCCAAAAGGATTATAATTTTTAGGAAAGAACCGAAAACTTTTGTTTCTTTTTTCTCAGCTATGTTATTAACAATTTAATTATATTTTCCAAATGTTGTTCTTATTTCCTCATATATAGCTTATCTTATATAGAAAGTGAACTCGAAAGTGAATGAGAATCGAATTATCGTTTCAACAAGAAGGGAAATCTCATGAGGATGTCATTCTTCCTTTCCCTTTGTTGTCTATTGAACTTCAATTCCAACCACTCATTCCCTCGAGAATGGAATAGTAGAAACGATTTTCCCTCAAGTTCGTCTCTCAGTAAATGCTTCCACTCAATACATTTCCTATCAATAATTCATTCCAACAAGGAAAATCCTTTATACCTCATCCATTCATCTCAGTCTGGCTTTTCGAGTGAATCTGATTTTCATTTCGTCGAATTACCGACATGGCTCGCTAGATTTATTATCTTGAGGAAATGCCTCATCAAATCTCTAAGGGAGAACGTCAATCCGTTTTTACAGGGGCGCTAATCGATCTCAGTCAAAGAGAAGAATAAATGGGTTGACTAATTCTCGAATTCTACTCTCATGGTGGAACAATTTGCTTCCCTTATTCTACAAGATTTTTCGGAAGAAAAAGATAAGTCAACTATATTCCAAATATACCCAAGTAGCACATCATATTGGCTGAACCCCGAGTTCAGATTGGTCCAATATAGATACATCGTAAGTGAAAAATTGATGTTGAACCAATATTAATCAATATTGAGAAAACGATATCTCATTATGAATATTGGCTCAATAATGAAAATAAATTTTAACTGCATTTTGTAAGGTTCAATATTGATAATATATGGGTTTGATAACTTATTACCAATATCTGAATTACCATATCAGGTGATAATGAATAATATCAGTTCAACAACATAGATATTTCAATATTGTCTGCATATTCTGTATATACTCGATTTTCAACATCGAAATCTAATGTATATTCGACATTGTTTGGGAGCGTAGATTGAAATATTGTATTATCACATTAGGTGGCATATCGGCATGATACTGCAATAGAGATATGCAAAGTCAAATATTGCTTGAATATTGTTTCAACAGTAAAATGAAAATATTCAAATAGACATTTTAGAATCACAGCCTGAAAAGGGATATCGGAATTTTGAAAGTGATCACTTGATGTATTTAAACATATATCAATATCGGTATCGCAATATTCATCACGAGTTATTCCTAACAAAATTTGGAAAAATTGAAATATGGTCATTTGGTGGATTTCAATACCAGAAAATTACGTACAGAACATTTGGCACAGCAAGTTTGATATTCCAAATCGCCATCACATAAGACAGTGATCCTTCAGTGTTTTTTCGAATTTATTTCATTGTTAGTTGAGTTTCTAACATTTTCATGTTGTCTCGAACATAACTAACTTGAAGTCACCAAATCTATACCACGCAACTTTTCAAAAACAAGTCTCCCGTGCCGTAGAGTGTATAGTGGTCAACAAAAATATTTCTCTTCTGAAGGTCGTGAGTTCAAGCCCCGCAGCAGCCAGAGTTTTTTTCAGGTTAGGATTCGGTGAGTTGATGTAGATGAGTGAAATTATCGAGTTGGCCATTCGATAAAAAAGATATGTATAATCTCGAATATTATTAAAAATAAATAATTAGTGTCGAATGTTCATTTTTCGTCGATATATCATTAACAGTATTGTACCAATATAGTTGAAACGATATATCCTTACATTGCTTTCGAATGTTGATCTAATATCGCCGAATGTTCACATTTTTTTGTGGCCAATATGATATCTACAATATAAGGTTAATATTCCCGTAATATTGAACCAATATTGGTCTAATATTTTTGTGCTACTTGGGTAAGGAACAGTATATAACATAACGAGGCGAAAAGTGCATTGTTTATTTTGATAAAAAAATATTGCTTACGGAGGGCGTAGGTCGAGGTGAATTATTTTCTTTCGAAACAAATGTTACTTTTGCCGCCGAGCGTTTACTATTTCCAACACAACTATTCGAAAAAATCGTATGATAATCAAGAAGAGAAATTTTTGCGTGGTCCATTTCGTGTCTGAAGAAGTCATTGTAAAAAAAAATAGATGTAACTATCAACCTATGTCGTTATGGATAATTCTTTGTTGATGTCGTTCGCCTACGAGGAGGCTGAAAATAATTGCTTTGTTCTGATGAATGCTTGTAGCATGCCAAACACATTTCATAAATCTCAATAATGTTTCACAAGGTACAAATACAAATAAGTAATGCTGATATTACTTACTGAAATAAAAATTGACCTACCCTGAGCCATAGATACCAACTTAAAAAACGTTAGAATGCTGTGACTGATGAAATGACTGATAAACCGGTAACGTTTCATTTGTGGAAGCTTGTAGGATGCCATCAAAGTGGCTGGAAGTTTATGGGTGAAACGTTGGCGGGGACCTAAACTCTTCCTAAATTCAGATGAGCGTAATGAAGTTTCGAATGACTCAATAAGAAGAGGTCGTGAAAGTGCCAAGAGGTTTTTTAATATTTCAAGTATTTATTTATTTTTCTGTCGGTTCAGCTGTCGAAATATTTGACTGTCGCTTATGAACATTCTTCTAATGGAACTATTTATAGAGATCTAGCTAAAGGGTAATTGATCTATAGGAAAAGTTTCAACTTTCACAGCAAAGATTCCAATCTCATTGTTTATTCTACTAATGATTTATAAATCGGCTCTATTCTTCATTCATTTCACTTCATCATTCATATCATTCGTGCTTTTCTACTTATGGCCAGTAAGTTAAGTCCAGTCAATTACTCTCGACCGTTCCACATTTTAACCGGAGCCTTCGCCATAATTATAAGATCGAGTTTCATGGCGCTGCCTGAATATTCGTTTGGGATATTGAGTTTACCAGAATCCAACCATTATTCGATTCTAGATAACTCCAAGCTGATCATGAGAATATCGAGGACCAGTTACTCTTGTTACGTTACAAATGGCATCAAACACATCCTGATCTTTTTCTATAGTTTCATACCAATTAGAATTTGTGTAAAAACTTAGAGCTCTTATGATCTTCGACCATAGGCAGCCCCTTTGCTTAAGACTGCTTTTCTTACTCTAATACTAGGAATTATTTTTTATAGTCTTTCGATAGGAAATATGTTTTTACGAGAAAGGTTATTTAAGTTTTCCTTGATAAAACAATCGTTTTCTTACCGATATTTCGAATTTAATCAAATCCTTCTTAAAGAAAAATTGATCCTCTTACCCAATCAACCTTTCTTGAAAATAATAATTGGATCACTAACCCAATCAACTGATTTCTTCGAGTCGGAAATACTATACAGGGAAAATTATGAATATCTGGCTGTATGGAAATGACGTTGGGAGCAGTTCGGTTGAAATACTTTTGAGTTCCAAACACCTGATTATACCCGGAGTAGTTTTCAGCTTTGTTATTTCAAATGGAACAGCCAATAATATATTACAGATCTACATCGAATTCCATGTCTATTTTATATAACACCCTTCTCACCTATCTTGACTAATTTTCTGAATATTTGAAATTTAATATAAAAAATTATATTTGTAGGTCATTTTTCATTTGAATATATTTCTAGTCAATTTCTATCACTGTTTTGTGAAAAAGATATTGGTTGAGGGAGTAATGGTTAGAGATCATCAATTTGTTATCATAGGGTGGCTACAAAAACCCCTTGAATTAGATATCCAAAAATTGTCCAAAAGTCTATTTTTTTAATAGAACTCATTGTCACAGCGTCCATGAAGACTAAACAAACCTCGAAACGAACTGAATGCAATGATAATACAATTAAACATTCCAAAGCTTACAAGATTCGTTTCATACCTAACATTTGGTACGGCGAATTTTTGCTTGCCGTAAAAAAAATAATGAAGAAATTGATTTATACTATAATTATTCAGATCAGTTATAGGGAATTATTTGGAAGTTATGATAATTTTTGATGTTGATTGCGATAAAATTATCAATAGATAGTCTTTCCATTTGAAAATAATCGTTCATTAATTCGCTTCGGTCGGTGTGGCCAAGCGGTCTACGGCGCGGTCTTTTATATTCAACTTGAGTTTTTCGCTGCTGGGTCGATTCGCGGTCGGGGCAGAATTTTTCCGGTCGGCTCGGTGCGAAAGGTAATTGGTAGTTGCTTAGATACCAATCCAGGTAGGTGGGATATCTGGACTGAATACACCAACCGACCCGGTAGCACTGTGTTTTTTTCTGAGTTTCCCTACAGTTGAGATAGCAAAAGCGCTACCGTAAAAATCAGTGAAATCATTTTTCTGAGAGATTCATAACAAAAACAAAAAACAAATTTTAAAAGTCAGGAATGTAGTCGAAGATAAAATGGCATGCAAAATGAATTTTACAAATTGAATATCAGATATCTAGCAAACTGAAAAGGATAGATGTGAAGTGTGTTATATGAAACAGACCCAGAATTTGATGTAGAGTATGATCTGTACTCGGTGCTCCATTTTGAATAACAAAGTTAGAACCTATTTCGAGTATGATTGGAAGTGTTCGGAATCTAAAAATATTTCAACCGTACTGTGCCCAACGTCATTCTCGTACCGCCAGATTTTCATAATATTTCTATTCCTACTTTTGATAACGTCTATAGACGCAGTTTCCGAAGAATCGCCCAGTATATACTGTTCCACAAAATGTCCACAAGTCATTGAGATTTCAGTTGACATCTTAAAGATTGTGACACAAAGCCATCGATTTTGTCAGGTTCACAACTTTCCAAAGTTCGAAAATAACCCTCCACTAGCTCCGTCACCATCTCCACACCTACCTGTTTTTCCGAAATGATTCAGCCTCATCCTCGTAATTAATACTTACCAAATAATTCATCAAAACTTTTCTCTATGCTCAGGGTATTCATTTCAGTGCTCGTATGAAATTAGTAATAACATTCTCTTTGATGGGAATGAAAATCATCCACAATCCTACTTTTGAAATTGCATTCCTGAAAATCTCATTACACCGTATTCGTTTCCATTACACTATTTCGTATTTCCATAATCATGAAGTTGTTCTGTATACGATTGCATTTTTCTAGCTATTTTATTCAATCTCTTCAGGCGAATGCTTCGGCATGAATTTCGTAATATTAGTTAGATGAAGGTCTGTAATTTCCCAAGACGTTTCGATTTTATTTCTAACCCATTGCTGCACCAAAATGAAACTCTCTTATTCTGTTTGAATTGGGAAGCATTTCAAATATCATTATGCTGTAAGAAACTTCAGATAGATGTTTTTCTGTACGTTTTTGAGGTTTTGCATTAATATGAAAAAATGTTTTCCATTTGTCTCTAATTTTGAATATTTGTAGAGTAATTGCTTGTATTTCATTCTCATTATTCGTATGTTAGTAATTCAGTTTAGATTATCTCATCTTTCTACAGGTTCCATTGGAGTATAGACAATGGAAGTTCTCAGTTCGCACCATTACCACTTGGCAAGGAATATTGCCATTCTGAAAAGTGATGACAGATTTGGAATTTTTTCAGTCTCATGACGTGGATTCACAAGACTTTTGGTAATTTTTAAACCGGATTTCCGGAGTAAAACTTCCCTCGTATAAATATAAAGTATAAATAAAGAATACATCAATTAATAGAGTTGATCCCTGCGGAACGCCAATATTCCTCAATGAAAAGCCCCATAGAAAGATCTACCAATATAAAAATCGTAAAAGATCTATAAACAAGAGTCTATATATTTTCATAACGAAGAAGAAATTGCAAATACTGAACTGTAATAACGACATCTCCGAAATTATTCCGTAATCAGTTTTAATTTGATGTAAAAGGATATCAACGTTGAAGTCTCCGAAAAACATGTGCCGTGCGCTAGTGGTTTTGAGTAACGAGTTTCGTGAGCTACACATTACGCTTGCTTGTGGCATCGCAACTATCGCAAGAAAGCAATAAACCTAAGTACGGCAGAGATTCTCCCATCTTTTCTGCTGTGGTTTGATTGTGTCACATTTCCTTTCTCCAGGGTGATAACTCACAGTGAAGAACGAAACTTTATTGCCGGAGCTTTTTATAAAATAAAGCCCACATTATGTTCCATTAGCTTTAGTATTGCTCAGTCAACGGATTGGAGAGGTATGATATTTCCTGTAGTAGGATATTCACGAGTCGGGTTCGCTATTAGATGAACCATATATAGGGGGTGGACTGAAAAATTTTCGACCTAACAGGGGGGGAGGAACGCGGAGAGGGCGAGATGAGCGACGGAAGAACAGACACGGCCCTCGCCCGGAAGATATAATATATTCTTTCTGAATTCTTTTTTCTTTTTTCAATATATGTGACTCTACACACTTCTCCCAGCGATGCTCCAATCTCTGTATAATATCCCGTCCAAATAATACTTGGCGTTTTCCTCTGCAAAATAGTTGTTCACGGAAGTGATATTTAGATGAGGGAACAAAAAGAAGTCGCTTGGGGCTAGATCCGGTGAGTAAGGCGGATGGTCAATCAGTTCAAACCGTAATTTGTGGATTTTAACCATAGCAATCGCTGAGGTGTGAAGCGGTGCGTTTTCTTGGTCAAACAGGATTTTCTTTCACAAAATGGTTAAGGCTTTCGCGGCCGAGGGTTTGAAGGCCGATGACTTGAGTCATCGGAGTTCAACTCAAGATGTATGAATGAGCCTCTGAAGAAGCTAGACACTCGTGCCAGCGAAACGTCTGGAAGAAAAACCAGAAAATGACGGCCTCCAAACCCGAACCAAAGTAGTGATACTGAGGATTTCCTTTTCTGCAAATATGGCTATTTTTCCTCAAGTTCTACCGTCAGCTTGTCAAGTAATGATGCGTATTATTTTCCTGTAATGGATTTTCCTCTTTGAAGATATAATCGACTGAAATAAAAAAAATGACTATCCCAAAAAACAGTCGCCATCACTTTCTTAGTCGAAAAAACAGTTTTTGCTTTTTTTGTAGACGGTTCCCCCTTTACAGTCCACTGTTTTGACTGTATTTTTGTTTCTGGCGTATAACGGTTTATCCAAGTGTCATACGAACACGTTTCTGGTCTAACGCGAGCAAAAGCGCACCATTTGGTGAACATTCGCAATGTTTTCGTCGGTAGTTGCAGTTTTCAGACATACCGAACGTTCATCGTCTCTCAAGCTCTCACGGCCACGTTCAAATTCAGCTGCCCAACATTTCACTGTAGTAAATGATGGTGCAGAGTCCTCATACACAGAATCCAACTCATCTTTGATTTGTGTTGGCGAATTGCCTTTCAAAAACAAATATTTAATGAATGCTCGATACCGGATTTAGTCCATTTTTACAGAAACCGAGACAGAAACACTCATATCAACTCACTCAAACGACTGTTACATAAAAACTGCGCGTCCAATTTGGCTGAAACTTTGGTGGGTAACTGTCAACAGATAAACAACGCTTATTATTCCTGACAGTTTCGATGATCTGAAAGGTTCGGTTACTTTTCTTCTAAGAGACTTGCTGTTCTCCATTCTCTAGGTGATAGGAAATACCGCCGAGTTCTACTGGTGTAATAATAATAATGTTTATTCACAAAAAATATGCAAAGGTAAAATAAGTTAGTAGAAACGTTCGGTAATAATATCCACAATCGATAATCTTTGAGACCATTGTTTTTGGTGTACGATACCACCCAAATATGTATGTTCACGAGAATCCATTTTTCCACTGGGAAGGTAGCTTCGAATCGTTTTTCCCCTTCTCAAGCATATTTGGATATATTTTTTTCCAGTTTTTTTGGTCATCTCTGCCAGACCTCTGACATAGAGTGAGCTTATTATTGACTGTGCCGATATCGCCCCTTTGGGGTTACTCGGATTATACTGAGCCAGTGTCTGGTTGTTGTCCAATTCATTGTCGATATTGTCTTTGGCAGAGACTGAATCGACTTGTATCTGACGATTCTTCTCTCCTCTTAGGGTGATTTGTATGGGTTTTCTTAACGCACAAATGCGTACAAATATTCCAGTTACCGGACCTTAGTGGATTCATTGATGGTGGGAGAATATCAAGTATTCTGTACAGTGCCTTGTATTCCTAGATGACACGACAAAAATATTTATGCCAACCTGAAGCAGTAATGATCCTGATAACATCAGACAATCAATCATTAGTCACTTCATTCCTCAGTATCTCCATTCGTTGTATCACTCATTCTCTCTCTTTGTCACTGTTGGCCTTTTTATCGTCGATAAAACATTAAGCCGTGCTTTTTGTATCCAGTTCTTTCTCACGACAATGATTTCTGTCGGGACAAATACATTTATTTTCTTTCGAGATCGTCGGAGCTGATATTTCTCATTCAAGACGAAAAGTGGCCTATAAAAGTGTGTGGGCTCACGTTGATTTATTTGTTTTGTATCTAGCGCGACGGTTTATTACAAATTTCGTTTATTTCACGCAGATTGCAATCATATTTTCGTATTAATGGAGGCATGATTAGATTAAAAGTTTCTCGGGAATCGATAGATTGTTCGATCAGACATGTAATGAAACAATTCTGATTTTGAACTCAGCAAGATGAATGGAGAGATGTGATCTTCTTGAATGTGGTTAACAATATTCCTTGATTATAGGTCGAACTCACATTGTCAGTATTGTTACGATATTTCCTTGGGTTCGTTTATTTAAACTCCGAACAACACTAAACTACTCTTATTTTCAACTCTTTATCACAATACAATACAATCACTACAACTGCACAGCTGAACTATCCAACGCTCTGTACTCTGCGATGAAGTGTCTCCCATTTTATACTTGCGTACGCCTATGAAGAATCTTCCAGAGAGGTATAGATGATGTGTATCGAATTCTCAACGCGAATCGGTATTTCTTGGAAATTGACGTTCTCTCTTCGACCCCTCATATTATTTTGCGTTTACGAGCGACAGGGCCGGCGCTAGGAGATTTCTTAACAGTATTATTCGTCTATTGAAACCGTCAAAACAACTTACTGGGTCGAAAATATAATTAATAAAGCAAAATTTGAATTGTTCCAACATTCAGGGATTGTTTTGAATTAATATTGTCAATAAACCTCCTTCAGGCAATCCAACCAAGTTGAAAGATATATGCTTATCGGAATTCTACTAACTTCCTGATTAGTACCAAACTAGACATTCGATAGGCATATGTGCATATTGTGATCGAACAACAGTGACTAGCTCCAGACGATTGTATTCTGGTTTCGGAGTCATCGATCACCGTCAGTACTGGACAGGTCCACAACGACAACCCGAATGTTTCATCGATTTCTAGTGTGCGTGTCAATCCGAATATGCGTTGAGCAGATCGACGTGGTCGTTGCTCCAGAAGCGCTAACAGAGGTTAGAAGCAAGTTCAGACTCGATTGCGTCATTATATTTTTGGACAATTATACTTACGAAAAACTGTATATTGTAATAATTCGTCGGAGGAGTTATCCATTCTTATTATCTTTCGAATAACTGTTTGGATGTCTAGAAAGAGAATGATTATACCTCCAAACACATTTCCATTGTTTCAATCAGTCATTGACACCCGAGATACCCTGATATTTGCAAGCTATATCTGGAACTTCTATCACGTTCAACGTATTTTTCAACGCTTCGAACATGTGTGAGTAACTGCATAACCTATCGTTATTCCGGTGCATTATACGGGCGTGTCATCTCCAGTTGGATTAAATTTTTTCGCCAGTATGCCGAAGCCTGTTGTTTTATTATTAGACGGTCTATTTAAATAGGTGTTCGACATTATCTTTCCCAAAAATTCAAAATAGCGAGCCGTGCCAAAATGTCAGTTGAAATAGATTTTTTTTACAGCAGCTACGTAAACTCGCATAGTCGTAGGTGTTTTCGACCGTGATATGCATCACACCAGTTACCATAATGTATATTATTATCGCAACAACATGTTTGAAAAATCGTGGACGAAGAAAGTTTCCACGAAACTGGTGAAACAAATCATTCAACTGAATAATCAAATTATCGTCTTTGCGGATAATTTACTGTTTGTTTGCACTTATGAAAATCATCGTTGCAACGTTCAATGAATTTTCTGGAGTCTGTTCGGATAGACTGAAACTTGTCTATGCCCCCCATTCGTTTTTAATAAATAAACCAAGAACTTCAATTACAATTCAAATATTATCATTATCCGTAGGTACTGAGTACTGTTTGAAAGACATTATTTCGTTGTGGATACATCTTTTTTCTCCGATTGACTGCAAATATTAATTTTGCAGACACATACTAATCAGCAAAGTATTACTTTTCCTGCCTAGACAGCAAAGTAAGAACTTTCCTGTCTAGGCAGCAAAAGTAATACTTTGCTGATTGATATGTGTCTGGAGGAGTGAGTCTATCATTGTCCATACTATAAATATATCGATATTTTTACACAAAGCAAAGCTGTTAGAAATTTCGTAAGTTGTCAAACTATAATTACTACGAACTTTACATCTCCATAGCAATCAATAGGTTGAATAAAGAGATTGTGGAAATTGTAAGGATTTGCAAATACAATATCCTACATATATCAGAGATAAAATTGTATGTTCAACTCGGCAGCAAAGTGGATTGACTACTGCCTGCTGCTGAATTCCTAGCCTCGCTACACTCGGCTATGAACTATCAGCCGCAGTAGTCAATCTACTATTTTTACATCTGAAAAAAATTGAATTGATATTAAAATTTATAAAAATGTAGAACAGTAGACGTCATTCTACCCCAAGTTGCTATACACGTGCCAATTTCAATCAAGAAATCGTAAATAATCAAAAAATTTTAAACAATTGTTCTCTATAACGTAAACTTTATTTTGCAAGAAGACATTCAAAAACTTGGGGTTCAAACCAATCTGGCATTCCTCTCTGGTATCAGCCAAATGCGAGCCTACTGACTTTGCCGTTGATTTTATATCGATTTATTTGGAATTGACAGACATTTTTGGGGTCATGCTATGCGTCAAACATCAAAATGGTATCGGGGTTTAGTGTTCAGAATTACTTGCTCGAAATCACATTTGCAAAAAACGAACCTAAAAACGTACCTAGAAAAGAATATTCGTGAGGCAGTCAACAATAAGTATTTTGATGAATATTACTTGTATTTTTTTGATAGTCAAATTTGAGATATACGAAAAGGTGCTACGCAGTAACTTATCGGGGTAGATTGAAAATCAGCCCTTTTATACTTGAATAGATTCCAATTTTAAATCTCATTTTTTTATATTGTGGTAGGTTGAAATCACAAAAATATACTACAAAATAATGACATTCAAACAATGCTCTGTGTCTATCTCAATTTGGCACAATAAGGCCGTGAACACTGAACACCCTACCATGCATATCGCCAGTTCTCGTATTTACAAACGGTATTGATTACCGGTGACTTCAGCAGAATATCGCATTGCTTTTGATAGGTTGCAATTTTCAATAGAGAAGAAAAACAAAGTGCACCGTATACAGCGTGTCAACCGATTGAGTTGGGAGACACCAAGCAGGGAAAAAAAAGCTGAGAAACACGTTGTCGCTGCAAGAAGACAACCCGCGCGAGATTGATATATTTCAAGACAGACCTATACATTTTCCTAGCTCAGAACAGAATGTATGTAAAACCATTTGCTACCCATCAATCTGAGCCAATAGGTGGTGTGCATGAACGTGATGAGCCTATGCTTTTATTCACGCTTTGTCTTAATTTAAGCCTAAGCTGTATAAAATGTTAATGTGTTTCGAAAGAGTGAAGGAATTACATCTATTCTTATTTATGTGTACCACCAAACTCTCTTTGGGTCTAATGACATGAAGGAGTTCGTATACCAAATTTCAAATCATTAACCCTAGCGGTTTTTGATAAAACTATTTTGAAAGATTACCTTGAATTCGCAATGAAATCGTCCATTGGAATTTCCCCTTTAGCGTTTTTTTTAGTTGCTAATCGTCGAATTGAATCGAACATCTTTTTTCAAATATAGAATGATGAAAAAGTTCCAATAAAAGTATTATAGTAAAGTATAGTATAGTATTGAAGTAACGATCTTCCGCGGAGACGATTGCGGATACCAGCGATCGAAACGTCGTGAGTACACTCAACTTGAAACTTGGTTCCAAAATTTGTTCATATCAATTCATATTTCTTCATGTGAATTCTTTGATTTTGCTGTTTCATATTTAATATCTCAATTTTTCGTCACAATATCAATATTGTAACAATTAAAGCTTTCATTTTTATTGTTTGACCAGAAAATTTCAATTTCAACCTTCTTCTTTGGAAGCAAACTTTGCCTTTCACCTTATCCTTCAAAGGCTAGGATTGATTTGACAATCATTTGTCAAATTTTTTCAGCTCTGCCTTTGATAGATACCTCAACTGAATCCATTATTGAGTAGAAGTCAATAATCCATTGTTGAGACAGTTACAAATTGGTCTGCCCCTATTGATATCGTTTACTAAGGTATAATATTTCTCGTGAAACGGCAGCAATTCTACTTACTGACTCATCTTATAAAATCGGAGAAAGCGAACAATGTGTTCGTCAAATATTCACGACAACATATAATTTATGTTAACTCACTTCACAAAGTATCGAAATAATGTTATCGCTGACGGATGAGTAAGCGATTGTGTCATAAAGCATTGTCACCTGCATTCACTCTTTACACACTAAGTCGAGGAGATTTGTAGTGTTTTATTTTGTTCTTATGATGTCAATCCAGTTATCTTCATAAAAACGCAAATTATGTTTGATTTGAAGATAACTATCGCGATTTGCCTGGGCTGAAGGGAGTTGTCCAAAAGTCGACCAGTCGTAAGTCAGGAATTGTCTTCAGTCTACTCTCAGAAGAGAATGCAACCCCGACGGAAATCAGACAGTTGATAATCACGAATCAAATGTCAGCCAGTGATAGCTTTACTACACGAAATGCTCATTCTTCGTCACAGAAAATCAGTTTTTTTTACTGTGAACACCATATTTATAATCAAGATGTTTGTTATACTAGGAATACAAAATTCAAAGTCTACGTCTTCGAAAGTCTGCCGGATCGCACTGACGAGATTTATTGCGGATCGAAACAGCTGTCTGGAATTGGATATGTGAATGCCGGGGGGGGTGGCGGGGCCACGGTGGGTATGAGGGGGGTGTGTTGGGACAAGTGACTGAGGGTGACGTTGTCAGTGGTTAACAAACGAAATGATTTAGTATAACTATCGATAATGAGATTATAAAATTTGAAAATAAAATGTACCAAAGTAAATGAAAATATACTAACTTGAAAAAAACTGCGATTATTGAATGGGTTCAAACATTCTTGCATTTAAACATGTTTATTATTATTTTTTTGAAGAATAACTGAATTATTGAACCGCTCTTGTAATCACTTTTCCGTTCAGTTGAATTATGCCATTGATCTTTTGGTATATATGTGGGGGGGGGGAGCAGAGGAGGTGAACGAAGGTGTGATTTTGTAAATGTACAGGGAAGTGTATGCGTATTTTTTTATATACGGCAATACTTTCATTAGAAAATACTCGTATACCAAATTCTTTCAAAATGTAGGGTGATTTCCTTTTCAAGAATTTTAGCCAAATGAATGAGTTTGTCCATGGTTGGAATCACCTTCAAAATTCAATATATGACCATTGTTTAAAGATCAAATGACTCACTTGTAAGGAAATTCAATCTTTATCATACGATAGTCCCCGTTCTCAGAGACCAAAATGGTAGTTACGTTCTCTTCGTGCTTCTATCCACTACTTCTTGCAACAAAAAATGAAACAGTGATATCATATCGCTCGCTTACCGTGTCCTGGACAACTCATTACTATTTTCTGTGAAGCATCAAAAATTCTTTATAGGAAAGGGGAAGGTACCCAAAAAATATATTCTTGTCATTGTGGAGGGTTGGTCTAATCGAACGTGGGTTCGCGTATAATAAAAAAAGAATTGTCTTACAGGTCATTTGATCTTCAATTACATTTCGAGTCACGTACTTGTAGACCAAAGTGGTAGATATTTGAAAATAGTCTTAACAGATTTGGGTTAATTAAATTAATTCCTGAGATTAATCTCAGTCTTGGAAACTTTTTTTTCGTTTTAGAATCGCTTTGTTAAGGGGCTAAATAACTCTTATCATGCTACGATTATTCTTATGAAGGTATTCTGCAAACTTCTGTAAATATTTCTGATTCTAATGACCATGCCTCTGATGGTCTCTTTACTTTTACTTCTGCAAAAACCGACGCGGTAGGTCGAGCACTTTGACTCGTTAATATACTTGCACATATAAAAATATCGTTTTTTTCTTCATTCTCTTTCATTCAATGCCTCCTTCAAGATTTTTTGTATGTCAAGCATTATTCTTTGATGTCATTCAGTTTACTTGAATAAGTGAGAGGTCATACACGCTTCTGGTAATTTGAAAATGATGTACTGTGGTCTGTCCGGACCAAAAGTTGAAAACTGTTACTTCTGAATGACAAGTACCTAAAAGAGACATCGTGGTCAAATACCGAATGATGTTATGGGTGGCCTATGTAATTCACTGTAGAAAAGTGGATCTCGTTGTATGTATTCACGAATTGTTTGAATGATGCATATTCATCAATCAGTACTTCAAAATTAATTCTATCAATGTTGATGAAAACTTCGAATCAGATGCTGGAACTTTTGAATTCGTGATTTGAAAATACACTGGTATTAGATATAACATTGGGATTAATAAATATGGAGCCACAGGAAGAAAAATAACGCTTTGTCTCTGACTCCCTCTGACTTACGGATAATGGGAAAGAAAGACGATCTGATGCGTCTGGGTACTTTCCTTCGATTGCTATCACATGATTCAGATTCGACCTCGCTTCTATCTGCACCGAGTTCGTGGTTCTCGGTAGTGTGGCGGAAAGCACGTTCGCCTTCCAAGCGGAAGACCGGGGTTCGATTCCCCGCCGAGCCACCGTGTTGGGATTCACACGTTAAAAGGTAAGGCCTTGTTAATCCGTTGCTCGCACTAATTTCGACTTCTGAGGATTGACATTCGTCAGCTGGTTAACGGAACGAACAACGCAAAGAACAACAATAATTCAGGTCGGAAAATATTATGAAAATTGTATAGCGATGTCCTTCTAAACGAGCAAAGTTTCGAAAGAACGGCACAAACCGCATTCATTTGCTGTATAGAAAAACTGTACAAACAGTCCAGAGAAGATATATGCTTACATTGATCTGATGCATCTCAGGACTTTCTTTGGATTTTTTATACAAAGATATTCATTTCATCAGACTTATATTAACAAGTATCGAAATTGTCACATTAGCAAGTTTTCACGCCGCTTAAATCTGCATTGAATTTGGGTTGGAAAATGTAATGAACATTTTGAAGTTATGTCCACTATAATTAGCAGAGTTTCGATAAAACGGCACAAACTTTTTCCATTTGCTTCATAGAAAAACTGCACAAACAGTCCCTATCTTTCCATAGCATACCACAAATTATGCTATCGCGAAACCATGTATGTACCTCTCAATCTTCTCTTCATTTCATCACATTTTTGTTTGGTTTCGGTATTTTTGCAAGATGTTTTCACTAGCGCACTGAAAAAACTTACTGTGAGTGAGCGATTTCACCTTTTTGATTTTTGTTGCAAGAAGTAGTGGCTAGTAGCACGAAGGGGACGCGACTACCATTTTGGTCTATGACAAATTTGCTGCCAGTCTCACAGTCATCACCCACTGCCATCAATTTATAATTGACACGAGTTCTGTCACCTGCAAAACTAGGTCTTGATTTCCCTATATCTGAGGGGCTCCAGGTTAAATTCATTGTTTTTCAATTAATTTCTGCACAGGAGTCAACGAAACACAAACAGAAAACATATGATAATTGAAAATCTATGCATAAACGACAATTGACAGCTGATTAAAGTTCCAAATCGCATGCGCTGGTCGACTAGTTGCCGCCAAATTTAGAACATGTTGGAAATTATAAACCGGTGGTTACCGACCGATGATCGATGGTGGTAACTTGTTGTTTCTGTGAGACAGTACAGCGCTATATCTGTATCTGTAGAGTAGGGAGGGTGAGTGTAGACCCACAGCACTTAGGCCACAAAATGACCCATGTACAGCGCTGATTGCATATGCTGCAAATTTGGTTGGTGGCTACCGGTGATCACCAGTGGCCCTGTGAGACTGCCGCCCACTATTAAATTATATTATATTAAAGGTCGCCTGATTTTTTGTGGAAGGCAGTGCATGGTGTAATCGTTTTCAAATTTAGATGGTCGATTGTAATGGAAGAATTTTTTTCATTCAACGATAGTATTAGTGCATTTCAACTGATGGAAATAACCTTTGGGATTCTGTTGAATTTTGGTGGTTCTAGTCGTCATACCCTATACAATTCATTTGATTTTGAGATTTCGATGAGCGTTAAGTTTTATGTACTAACTGAAATTATTTTGTCTCGAAGAAATGTGTATACAGGTAAATATTTGATCTTGAGATGCTTCGACATAGAGTTATAGATATTCGATACATTTTCTCATTTCAATCAGATTATTCCATTATAAGTATTTGATCGACCGGCGCCATAACTGGTGATTGAGTTTTTTCATCATTTTCAATTGATTTTGGGAAGTAGATCGACCTTCCACGACGAATCATTTTCATACGAAATCATTAATGTTTCTGGTTAATCAAATTCGTTTGCAGATTTCAATCGAGAAATTCTTGAAGACAGTGCACCATCGAACAACTATCATTCAAAAAAACACTGTCAAATATATTATCTCAGTGATGATGGTGATATGAATATGGTGAAAAATAACCTGTTTCAAAATATATTTTCGTTACGAAGTTATATTTGTTCTATCTCTTATGTTACTGTTCCAAAGTGATCTTGTGCATCATTTCTTCGTGTAAATAGTATCATTGCCAAATTATATCTGGACTGTGATTTTAACTATTTTATATAGACCATTCATTCCTCTGTTTGTCCTCCTGCCAAATACCACATTCTCGCATTTTTATTTTTCTCAGCAAAGTTGTTCATTTTTAGCACTTGAAGGTTTATGGGAATTCTCTTTATTGGTACCATTACATTTTTGGGTAAAATTACTTTCTATTTATAGTTCCATTCAACTGCGTATTTAGATAATTTTACTCGAAATAAATTTATAAACATTGCCAGTGGAGTGACGGAACTGCAAAAGGATATTTTTCATCAACCTATTCATTCTGAAATGAGTATAATACACCTATCCTAAGCTCTTACCCAGTACCCATTTTTACATCAATATACAAAGTACTTATTACATGTAAATAATATTAATAATCACGTTTTTTCGACTCCTAGAATAACAACGAATAACAATAGTCTAAGCTACTTCGTATGGTTCGAATTCCATGTCATCAATCTTTTTCGTCTTGCTCTTCACATTATCGTAGTGATAAAAATCGTAGATTTTTTGTGAACCATTATCGTTGTAAATTATATTAGCTTGCGTTTTGTCACTCTTAAGTTCTCCCCATTGAGTCAGTTTATTTTCTTGTACCTTCATTTCCTCTCCGATAATTTTCGGTTGATTCTCATTATTTTTTATTGCCTGTTTCTTAATACTCTCATTTATAGCGTTCTTTTCGCTGAATTTATTTTCGTGTTGGGTATCATGTTCTGCTCTGTCCTCTTGTATTGCTGTACTCCTTTTTCTCAAGTTCTTTTGTTTTATCACTTTCATGTGTTGGGAGAGGAGTTGTTTTTTGGTATCTTGTATATTTTCGGTTCCTACCAATTCCAAACGACTGCTACAACTGTTTGACTTAAGAATTCTGAATTTCATACCGTGGTAGCCTTTTTCACTTCCTTTTTCCTCGTCGTTTTTCTCCAATTCGACATTTTTGCAGTTATTGCAGTCCATGCATCTCTTCTCGTTGTTTTTGATCTCGTCCATGATGGCTTTCGTCAAGACCGGTTGTCCGGACTTCTGATCGACCACTCTGCCTCCGTAGTACGTCACTGAAGTCCCATACTCCCGGATTTTCTCCAGAATATCCTCGCTCACATATTCGCAATAAATTTCGTTATCGACGGAGTCATACAGGTTCTCCTGGCTGCCAAAGTCTGACATATTGGACAAGTGGGAATTGGAATCGGTAGCCGAACATCTATCCTTGTCCGGATCTACACTGGAAGAAGCATTTTCTTTGGCGGTGGTTTCTTTTACCTGATGGGCATTTTCCGATTTCTTTACTCCACCTTCGAAAAACTGCCTCACCTGCCTCACGGTATCGGGATTGGGAAGTTCGTCCTCGTTAACTTCCTTATTGACTCTGATTGGGTGGTAGAAGAAATGACGGTTTAGCGTCGATTTGTTGTCGGCTTCATCATTTTGATTTCTGTGTATCATGCTCGTGATATTTTTCATAGATTTGACGCAAGCGGATGGTTCGTACGGCACCTTTGATCTTATCGGCTCTATTATAACAATGTTGTTATCTATGAGCAGCTCTTGGAAGCTGTAATCTTGGAGGTACTGTATCAAACCGTTGAATTGGGACTCATTTTCGGAAGTGAATATTTTTTTCTGAAACACGTCTGATTTTACTAGCTTGTATCTCACGTGGTCGAATTCGGGTTTATTACAAATGCTATTCGATTTCGTGACAGGTTCATGTTTTCTTTCCTTTCCGTCGTTATCGTGTTTGGTGGCACTCTCGTTGTTTTTTGCGTTGATGATTTCTACCGATGTCGGGCAAAGGCTTTCGAATGACCTGTCGTTCTCGAAATAATGACTGGATCTAGTATTCTCGAAATAGCTACATGTTTCTTTAATGATCGGTGATATTTTACCGGTTTTCTCCACTGTAGACTTAGGTTCGAACAGTTGCTTCGTTAGTTGTACTTTGTTTTGTGGTTTTTCTTCCACCTTTTCTCCGGGTTGTTCGAATATCTTTTTCACTTCTTCCACGCTGGTTTTGATTTCTGTCTTGTCACAAGCATCGTTTTCCTGAACTTTAGGCTGCCCGGTATCGTTACCGGTCATTCTGTTCCAGTAGTTTCTCATAGTGCCTAATTTTTCGTGAAATTCCTTTGAACACTCGTCACGACAGTAAACAAGCGCCATATCACTTTGTTGTTTGTCGTTTTTATTGCCTTCCAGTTTTGTTTGGAGTGATACAACCGCCGGTTGAGTTATGTTGTCGTTCTCGTCTAGCAATTGGATTTGACTGCCGTGTATTGTTTCTTTCAAACTTTTCACCGCCGCTATGAATTGCTCGTCGGATTTCAACTGTTCGCAAGTATTTTTTTTATTGCTTCTAGGAACTTTAGAGATTTTCACTTCAAAGTCGACAGGAGCTGCATTACCCGCAGTTATATCAAAGTGCCTTCCTATATTCACGATGAACCTGTTTTCCTTTGAAGTTTGCTGGGAACGAGTAAGCTGATTACTGTGTTCGCATTTACGTAATTTTCTGTCTATTTTCTCGCACTTCCTCAAGTTTTTACTCGCCGTGATATCCGGCAAGGAATGGAATTTGTTGTCTTTCAAATTCGTGGAATCCTTCGTCGTTTTCCGCGACAGATTCGAGAACTTTTTCGCTAGGAAATTTTGTAGCGGCTTACGGGACCCTTTTTGCGTCTCCAGGAATTCTTTGAGGTAATTGTGACTGTGCGATTTGAATTCCTCGGCTTGTTTACAGTTATCCGCCTCCTCGTTATTCTCCTGTTTTTCCGAAGCAGTTTCTATCGATACGACAGTTTTATATTCTTCGGATTTTTCCGCCCCAGCGGCAACTTCTGAGAGTGTTTGCTCAGGAGTCTCGGGATTATCGTTCGCTTTATTGGTTTTTTCTTCAAGGGAACTTATATCATACGTTTGTTGAGGGATATATTCCGACTGCTCGGTTTCAGTGTAATGATCTCTTTCGGGTGTTGTATAAAGCTCGTTGTTTAAGTTTATTTCATCCAAATTAGTGTCGGTTTCTTCTGGCGACTTCTCTGCGGCTTCCTCGACTGTTTTCGGGGTTGCGGGGTTTATCTTGCCGTAGTTCTCGTGATACGGGGTGGGATTTCGTATCGTGCGGGGTTTGGATTCCAAAACCTCGTACAAAGTCTTGTTCGTGCTCAGGACTATATTTTCGTCATAAGGTATGCTCTCATACTCACTCTTTTCCCATTGAATGTTTAATGGGTATTTCGTTTTGCTGCTGTTTTCCAATGACACTGACGAAATGTTATCCGTAAGAGATATGTTATCTGTGTTGTCGGTGTCGTATCTTGCGTCAGGGTAGTAGTTGGGCAGGCTCAACTCTGGGAGTTCTTCGTAGGACACTCTGCATGCGCTGTTGATGGATGCTTTGTTGTAGTTGGAATCGAGACTGTCCGATTGTTTCGTGGCTTGTGGAATGTCCTGTAGCGATACGTAGGAATAAATGTCCTGTTCCTTTTTGCGGTTACGTATGTGTTGTTTGACGTAGCAGGGCTCAGGAGGGGTGTAGTCTGGCGGTATTAGGGTGGAATGCCTTCTTGCTCGATGGCGCTCTGTTGGATTGTTGAGGTTGTCGACACTGGATCCTCTGTACCTGGAAAATATTGAAGTTTCACTATTGTTCACTGATTGATTTGATAGTGATGTTTATTGCAGACTTCTGTATATATGAATTACTTCCTATCATCATGGAATTCCTAAATCCAGACAGTCTCCGTGTATTCGATAAAATTTGCAGTTTAATAAACAAATTATTTGTTCGTTTTTCCATTCGGTGGTTTCGAAAAAATATCCGAAATCAGTTTGCACTTTGTTTGGAATGATAAATAGAATATTAGAACAGTAGAGTCCAACTTGTTATTTTCTAAGTGAGGTTTCGGGTTTTATATATATTTATATATATATATATATATATATATATATATATATATATATATATATATATATATATATATATATATATATATAAGAGTATTTGAGACAGCAGCAAGACGCAAGTGTACTCTTATAATATTTCGACAATGATTATCGTCATCATCAGGGAGCTACAAATTTGAATGTTATTAACGATTGAAGAATTAAATGAAACTTTACTTACAGTGAAATTGGTCGTTATTAGATGGAATGGAATATTACAAGCTTGTAATGTGTCTCCTCTATCATTTCATTCCATATAATAGTTTCATTCAATTCTTCACTCAGTAATAACATTCAAATGTGTCGCTCCCTGATGATGACAATAATCATTGTAGAAATTTCGAAACTATAATGTTATAAGAGTACGCTTGCACTTTTCTGCTGTTCCAAATAGTTCACCAGTTTGTTACGCACTTCCTACGCCATAATATCTCAGGAGCCGCATAGTCACTCGCGGACATGTCTTCCATGAAACATGGCATAGTCATTCCCCACAGAGAGAAATTCTCAAGAGAAAAATATCGGGGACCGAACCCACGACCTTGCGATCATGAGCCGAGCGCGCAACCATAGCGCCAACTCCCTCGCCCTTATCTTATTTTTTTCAAATGTCAATAACATTATGAATGGATTCTTGACAAATCATTCCAAAAATTCGATCATGTCAAATCACTACCAACGTATTCCCAAGAGTTCAGATACATTTACTTGAATTTTTACATCATTTTGAAAGTTCTCTCATTCACCAGTATGTGGTATTCTTGAGAGATTCATTATTTTGCGACTTCAAGTCTGACTGGTGATTTCTGTACTACTAAAGAATTCTTGTATCACTGAGTTCATGTAAATTACGAAGCGGAATTATAGTTTCTCCACGTGAATATATAGAATATAAAATAACTCAGATTTCCTCCTCACTAGAAATCAGTAAACAGTTCAGATCGAAGTGTCTCCTAAGAAAAATCCTGTGTTGGAATATGTTCAAAGGAATTAGTCACAAAGTTATTGAAACTTTTCCTAGAAATCAAGTTCAACTCCAGCGATCAGTTGCAACTTTTACACCAAAGGTTCCAATCTCATCATTTATTCACAAAGTTATTATTGACTAATAATATTAAGAGTAATACTGAATGAATTCACACATACTGGCCCACTACACCCACTTATTGGTTCGTCTCCTTCCAAAAAATATGCAAAAAATATTTTGTTGAACAGAATGATATGATCGGTTAGATTATTTCCCTCAATGCGAATAAACGATGAAAAAGTTTAGTGTTAGACGGCTTCCACAGAGTTTTACAGCGATTAAATGCACTAGACCTTTTAGGGCGGGTACTTTAAGACCTGATTTACAGTCCGTTGAAATTATCGGTGCTTAGGCTATGCTTTCACTATAACAAATGACAGGTTGTGGTGTCCATTCTCGGCACCGATTATCTAACGGACTCTTAATCAGGTCCTAAAGTACCCACCCTTAACCGATTAAACTGATCAAAATAAACCGGGCGTTTGGCTCACTTCTCAGGTTCTATCTCGGGAACAATATTGTTCCTGTGTTCGATTTTGATGTTTTCTGAGTTTACATGTTTTCTGGAAATATATCCCTCCTTCACCAAACTCAATCGACCAAAATGCGTGCATTTCCATGATTTTCAAAATGTTGCTTTCAAGCAAACGCTTTCGTGTATAAAAATTGAAGATAAATTATTATACACTCAGGTCATTTGCTAAGCAGAATTTCGAAAATCATGGAAGTGCCCCGGTAATAGCTATGTAAGACACTTTTCCTTACCTACTTTCCCTGATCGAGGAACGATCGATCAATTTCGCCCTAGGAATCAGCTGCAATCTCCTTCCTCTTCTTCCGTCGTCGTTAACGTCCAACTTCGAGAACAAATTCTCTTTGGAGATGGCCAAGCTGCGGCTCCTTCTCAGGGTGGATTGTTCGTCGAAGTCGACGCCCCAAGGATTGATCGAGACGTTTTCCAAGCTGGATCTCGTCAACTTGCTCTTGGATCTCTTGGGATGGACCGTGGGGTTGTAGGTGGAGTGGCAGCTGGTGTTCGAACGGTCGTAGTCTTTGGCGCAGTTGAGGGTTAGTTTGACGTTGTTTATGCAGGATTCGCTCCTAGAATAAAAAAAGGAAAGCTACTGAAGAGTATAAAAAATAAGTATTGTTGTTGATGGATTTCTCTACTCGAACAAGATATTGTTACGAATGGGCTAGTGAAATGCTGGTTAATCATAAATGATAACAATATTCTGTTTTGGATTATTTCCTATCGAAGGAACAGTATCTTATCTTACGCTATCCCACCATTAACTCCAAACAGTTTGAATACCGTTGAAGAAATATTGATGAAATACACTTGCACGCTCAGTGCAACTGCTGTGGAAGAGATGAGTTGACATCATATATGAAATTTATGATTTGACTTGTGAAACGTTATTCGATGTCGAGTTATCAATTAATTTACCGGATGACTCGGAACCAATTAACCGGGTCACCCGGTATGGCCCTGTATTTTGATTTATATAATATACTGAAATGAGGAGTGTGCTTTCCAGTGCTGATCGTCAGAGGTGAAGATTAAATTCTTCAAGATTCTAGACAGTTGATTTCTAGCTCGAATGAACGATCCTTGATTCCAGACAAATACTTTCGGGAGGTCAAATGACCCAATATGAATCACTTTCAGAAAGATGCTGCTATATACAAACACTTTTAGCTCTATGTCGTCAGTTTATAGCGATAGAATCGACTAGATACAGAGGCAATCTGAATTTTCTACCCAAAGATATCTGCTACCGAATATACTGAAGAACTAATCACGGAAAACCAAATCCGTACAAAAATTATGTTACCAAAAATCTTTTTCTGAAAAAAATCAATGATTCCCATTGCCATTACTCATATACAACACTGTAATTAGTTTTTCAGGATCTATCTTCTTCGTAAAACTGTATAAGAATATTTGGTCGTAACGTTCCATTTTTGGATTACTGTCAATAAACAACATTCTTCTTTAATTATTGATTCTACATAATTTTCCGTTCTCTCTGTTTTATGAAATCACTAGTGACTTATCTCAGTTTCGCACGGAAGAAAATAGTTAATGTGGGTTCCTCAGAGATAGAAGGTTCAATACTGTAGTTCATTATTTTGATCTATGACGCAGGGTTCGGTCGGCGTTCGGTAAGCGCATAAAAATTGGTTTATTGACAAGATCACATACAAACCTCCCTCTTGAATCACTCTACCGTAGTTTTGAAGATATACTACGTAGTGATAGAACAATATTAAACAAAACTATACATTTTTATTTCCTTTCCTATTGTGTTCTGGTATATTTTTACTACTACAGTTATTCTCTCACTCTACCACTAGTTATTCGTGTATAATCAATAATGATCATCAATTGCATAATGCGCACATCTTGTCCACGCCACTGGTCAAACTCATGTGATCATTTTGATTACCATAATTCGAATTCATTATTATACTTTTTATTACTAGCGTGTGGATAAGTAACACTTATTGGAAATTAAGATATTGCACTCATTATATTTGCTGCTCCAGTTATAATCAATTAAAAGGAGTATTCGTTGCTGACACTAATTAGGAATTGATTGAGCTCAGGTAATTCTATTCGTTATTAAAATCAAGACTTTGGATTAAATCGGGTGCATTCCTCATGAGAAACTCACCTTTGCTGTTATTGTATAATGATGGTATTATGGGAGATGTGGTTTTCACAATTTTTAGTGATGTATAACATCGAGAGTCTTTCACGGAACTAGATTTCGGGTGTAGAGAAATGTATTCATTAACGGGCTGCTAACCAATGTGTTTGTTTTTCCAATGAAAGAACCTACATACCCTAATATCTCGTGCAAAGATATTTCAGCGAGTTGCGTGTCTAAAAAATGTTAGTTTTATTAATCATCGTGCAGATTCTGATTTCGCTCGAGTGGATCTGGATATTAAGATGAGCGAAATAGGGAGAGAAGACTTTGATTTAGCAGTAAACAGTACTTTTTTGATTGCTTGGAATGAAAGATTTTCATCAATCAAAATGTGATTTTTCTTCTGAATATGACCTTCTCATATTCACTTATTATTATTTTATAAAAGAAGTAGGCTATTTCAGGATATCGCTTGGTTGCCGTGGTTATTGTACCGAAATGTGGAAAACTCGACCCAGTACAAAAAAAAATTGACCATTCAACCTTTAAAGAAATATCTATTCATCGGCAAGTTTTGGTTATCTGTGATGACTCTTTCCTGAAGGTCGTATCAATTCGAAATATCAATAAACAGTTCATTCACACTATCCTAAAATTCTTACTATTGAATTGAACTTGATTTAAAGTGAGATTGGCCACGATGATAATCTGACACAACAATTTGAATTGAAAATTCGAATTCTCATTCATTTGTTAAATGAATATTGATCACAGCTTGGCGTCTTCTAGCAGAATAATCAGAATATTTACTAATCAAGTAAATAAAGGATATTGATCGTGAAATTTCGGCGAATAATGTTAGCATAGAACTACCTACCTGTTCTGAGCGTAGAAGTAATTCTTCAACAAATCTCACAATATTGTGTTCAACTCCAAAAAGGCGTTTTCAGTTCTCGTAAGGTTACTAACTTATCCCAAAAACAAGCATTTTTTGTACTAGTTAAACAAATAATTATTCACTTGAAAAGATAGCTTTGCTGATGAGTATTTTGCCTGTATGTTATTGAGGGTGGGATACATATGTCTCACAAATACCGATATCGCACGTATACTCGTAATCATTCTAAAATATAAACATAACGGTTTCTCTTTCTTTCAATGCTCCTACTCCATACACTGGTGAAGGCGAGGTAAATATTGATATTGAAGAGAGTCGAGGTCATGTCCGAACCAAACATCACCACGAAACCGGTAACAAAATTGACTTCAACAACACGAAGACCATTACTACATTAAAAAACACTCCACTCCAGAATAATTCACGAAGCAAAAGAAATTGAAAAACGCCCTCAATGTCTCAACAAACGGGAAGACTCACAAAGGCTTCCCAATTCCTGGAAACCATTACTATCCGAAACGTCCGTTAGAAGAAAGATTCCAGACGCAGTTCAACCGGAAGTTCAGTATAATTATATATATATATATATATGCTTTTTTAAGAGCATAGTCATGAAGCTCACGCTCTGAATCCAAGACTTCAATTCCTAAAATTGAAGTAGAATTATGTTGTGCGAATCACCATAATTTGGAATTGTTGGATAAAATTATTGTGTCATTTTTTTCCGATTATATTTCGAGTCAGCTATGTAAATTACGCTTAGATACTAACTGCCAAAATAGTGACAGATAACGTTATTATTTTGCTTTGTGTAGATATGCCTGTGTTTGCTTTCTATTTGATTCAATTTTTCAAATGCTTGATATACAAATTGAGCAAGAAAAAGTGATTTCTTTGGTGACCTAGTGCCCGTCGTCGCCGTATAGGCAGGGGAGTAGCTTTTTTGTTTTTGAATGAATCATACGTCTTTGAATGGTATACACCTACCTATCAACAGAGTATTTGTATTATTTTTTAAATCACCTCTTTCATATAAGTAATTTCTAATTTTTGAACCGGAGAAGAAAAGAGCCAAAATATAATTCATCAAACTTCATCCTCTCCGCAAAATTACCCAAGTTCCTAGAAATATATCTCGCCTGCCTACTTGAAAATAATCCTAAACGGTATTTTTTGAGTTAGTTTAAATGACATTTGGAAATAAATGGAAAATAATACAACACGTCTATAATTTAAATATGATGAAAATGTATTTGTATTCTGAAGGTTGATTCGTTCACATCAGATTTGCTAAAAATCGATTTTTTTCATGAATATGTATCTAGTAAAGAAAGTTCCATAATTTATTCAAATCACTCTCATGTCGTGTAGTGATGATAATGCTAATTCATTGAGAACTGAGTGGGAATATCCTTTGCATTAGATTGAAATTTTGTGTGGTATACAAATAAAGAAAAAATAATTGACTTCTATGTAATTCTTTGTTCCTTTCTGTCAATGATTGATATACAAATAAATCAACAGAGAGTGTTGTTGATTTTTTGAAGTTACTTCATTTGAACAAGTATTGTTTTTTGAGGACATTGCTTTGAAAAAAAAAAAAGATCACCCGAAACTTTGTTCTGTCCTCAGATATCCCACCGACCTTTCGCTTCAAATGCTTACTCCTTCCCCCTTTCCACAATATTACAATACGATTTCCTTTTCATAAATCCTACTGCGCATGGGCGCCCGCAGAATATTTTCCCAGGGGGGGTAAGGCCACCGGGGGGTCTGGGGGTATGACATTTTACAGTAAAAAAGTAAACGTCAAAAATGAATTTCACTTCTACACTTTATCCGTGAATATACGACTTAACAACACAACAACAGCTAGACACTGACTGACGCCGACGCTAGGCCGGGCGCGATGTCTGTGTGTACGTGACAGTCTAAGAGGGTACAGTCAGTCAACAAAATGTACAGTCAGTCAACGCAGCAACCCCTACCATAGACTGAGTACTGTAGTCTATGCCGCTACCCGGCACTCCGGCAGTATCACTTGCTCTTCAGTGTCTTGCTTATGTGTTGTCAATTACGTTGTTTCTTTCGCTATAATAATACTAGGGTTTGGTTATTTATGTAGTCATGTTTTTCGTTAACGTAACCTTAAACCTTATCCCGGCGTTTATGCGGAGTTGCCGATATTTATTCATTTTGGACATTCTAATTTTTTTCAAAACACTAAAACCTGACAAAAATTCCTGATTCTCAGGGGGGGCAATGGCCCCCCCTGGCCCCTCCCTGCGGGCGCCGTTGCTACTGCGCCTTAATTTACAAACCGAGGATTAAGGACAAGACGATAATACTCTCTTATAATCTATTCTGATTATTGGGAAGTCGAGTAGATGTCATTTCTATTGAAATATTCATGTTGTACATGATTATTACATTAAATGTAATCTATCACATGAATCGATATTTCCGAGAACATTATCATAATCCCACCACCCCCATCGTATGTATGATTTTTTGCTCTCGAAGTTATTTATATCTTTATTGCAGCGCGTTGAGAATGAAATGTTATAAATCTGTCAATGTGGGCTCCGAAGTAAATAGTAATGGACGTATGATTTACTTCACTTCTAATACTACTATTTAACGGAAGTGAATTATATTTGATGGACTTTAAGTAATAACATTTTTTTTCAAACTTAAAAGGACGTATGACGTTACTGATATTTATTATTCATTCAAAGTTGACTTTTTTTTACCATGAAATTCCAATCATCATTACCTTGGTTACGTCCTACATTCACTAGGCGAGTACTAAAAGTAAGTCTTTTTTCCACCTAGACAGTTTCCCAATTCGATGTACTATTATAAAGATTTTTATTTACCACGTTTAAGTAAAAAATACCATGTGTAGGTTTTTGAAAAAGAATTTGTGTAGTTGGTGGGCTTAACGAACTACCCTACGGATCGCCCGTCAATCCCCAGGCTTTTCCTTCCTATGAACACATGCTACAGATCTCCCTACGAAAGTGCAGGCACATGCTGAAGCGCTGTAATGCAACCTTAAACATTTACCAACCAAGAAAGACCATGTAAATTATACCAGATTCGCGAACGTTGTCGAAGGAAATGGTCGAATCTCGGCTAGCAGGCTTTCTTGGTACCATTTGAACCGAGATTTGAACACTATTTATGCGATGCGCCACCGCTAACTATTGCCGATATGTCACTTGGGTTTATGTATTACTGGTTGCCTGGATATTGGCGGTATTGCACTCGCGAACACAAGGACATTTATTATTCGTTACACACATTTTCCAAAATGGTCACTTGTATTTATTGAAAATCGTGCTACACGTAAATCTTCCAATTCACAATTGATGAACTTGAATTTCACAGGAAACCTTCTCTTTGCTTATTAACATACCAACAAGAAAAAAGAAAACTTGCTCATTTCATTCTCGTGACATATACGAATCATGTTTTGAAAAGCTAGAAATGAATCACTCCCGTTCACACTCGCCTCACAATCAGAATCAGTAGAAATCCATCTGATTCCTCCAAACCAGTAGTCCTTATCCCAGGCGCGTATACATGCTCCCATCCTGGGGTGGAAAATCCCTGAATACATACTACAGTTCAATGCATGAAAGTGATGTGTACTGGGGAGGAAGGAGGGGCTATCATCCCCACCTTGTATATGCTGCCTTATTCACGTGTGTATAACTTTTACACGATTTTTCAATAAACATCATATCGATTGGAGAACTAAATTAGGTAGCATATGCACCGACGGAGCTCCGGCAATGCTTGGTAACACATCTGGTTTTGCAGCTTCGATCAAGAAAGAGATCCCTCATGTCATAATCACTCATTGTTTTTTACATCGACACCCCTTAGCTTCACGAACTTTGCCCATTTATTTGAAGGAAGTGATGTCGATATGTGTGAAAATAATCAACTTCATCAGAGCAAGAGCCTCAAACCACCGCCTGTTTAAAAGACTGTCAAGAAATGGGATCGGAACATGAAGTACTGCTTTTTACTACACAGAAGTTCGTTGGCTGTCAAGGGGACAAGTCAGAGCGTTTGTTTGAGTTGCTAGCGGAAAGATAAACCGAATACACTTTATGAATATCTCAAAAGCGAAGATTTTTTACAAGTGCTAGCGTACTTAGCAGATATTTTTTCTCATTTGAACGGAAACCTGTCTCTTCAGGGTCCTGCAGTGACTATCGCGGAGGCATCTGAACGTTTGAAAGGTTTTTTATGTAAACTGCCTCTTTGGGAAATGAGGACAGAATCCGATAACTTCCGCAAATTTTCCGATTTTAGAAGAGTTAGTGGCACAAAGTGACGGGAACATGACGAGAATTACATCAAAAATTCAAAACGAATTGTCTAAACATCTGGAAACATTACAGACGTCATTTCAAGGTTATTTCAGCTCCGAACAACTCGTCAAAGAAACATGGGTGCGAAGTCCATTTTTAATTGAAATTGACAGCATCAGCGATGAAGATCTTATCAAAGATGACTTAATTGACATGAGATCTAAAGCAGTTTTGAAGGCTGAATTCCATGCAAAAGGTCTTGGCGAGTTTTGGTGTTCTTTGAGTGAAGCTTACCCTCTTCTTGTCAAGCGAGCTATGTCCGTTCTGATACCATTTACAATTTGCTACTCATATCTTTGTGAGGCCGGGTTCTCGGTTTTAGTGTCGATGAAAACAAACAGTCGAAATCGCTTGAACGTCGCCGATGACATGCGCCTTGCTTTGTCGAAGACAACCCCACAATTTAACGTTCTTATCGAGGCCAATCACCAACAGCCTTCTCATTAGCTTCAGAAAATAGTGCCATTATTACTACCAACATATAAAAGTGATTTTTCAATATGAATTGGCTTGTTTTATTTACTTGAAATTAAGATATTCTTTGACAGGGGTCCGTGAAATTATTTATATTGTGAAAGTGGTCCGTGACTGCAAAAAGGTTAAGAAACCCTGGTATAAAGAAAACGAAAACTGTCCCACTATTTATTGAATTTCATCATCTGATTTTGGAGGCCTACCCGTCGAAGGTATTTAAAGGTAAATAGATCAATTGAAATATTAAATTTTTGTGAACAATGATGAATCGAAATCAGTCATATATCAACAATAGTAGAATTTTTTCATAAATATGGTTGCAGTTCTTTGTTCAATGAATGTCTCGTCTCAATGTCTGCACACGCTTCTCTGTCGAAATTCGTTTCTTCAACAGTATCGCTAGTGAAAAAAGAAACGTGGAAACCTGCCACATGATCCCTAATCAATCTTATTTTTTCGAAAAAAATCGTATACGTATCATAAGGAATAATGCATTGCATTGCAATCATCTATACTACTATTATTATAGGTGAGTGTGATCACCCGAAAAAGATTTCGGATACCAGCGATCGAAACGTCGAGTACACTCAACTTGAAAGTTGGTTTCAATATTCGTTCATATTACTCCAAATATTTCTTTGTTTAAATTTTTTAACATACTCGATATGTCAATTTGCATTTCATAATATTATTTTCTTTGATAAATCAAATATTTAATATTATTTTTTACCAAAAAAATCCAATTCAACTTTTTTTGTTTGGCTTTGATTGCCTTATTCGATTCGTAATTTTTATGAGTTTTTTTTGTTTTTGTTTTGCTTATCAACAGGTTTCAATAGAGTTAATCATATAGCACTCAAAAACGATGTTGCCGGATCAACAGCGGCATCGTATCGAAATCTGTCTGGGATATTAGATTATGTTTCATGAACTTGAGGAATATGCCTGGTAATATGCTACAGTTCCATATTTGCTTAAAATTGGCCGATTGCCTGCTTTGAAAAGAATTGTAAATAGGTGTTTTTTAGTAATTAATGAAGATTGAATGGTTTAAATGAGATCACGAGTTGAATTGTTTTTTTTTCGAATAATCAACCTGTTCAGATATGGCATATATTTTTGCGGAGAGTCCTAAGTGTCGCGGAACTATTTTAAATTCTCCAATTGATATAAAAAGAAAACGAAACATCAATAATAGAAGTTACATCACAAATAAATACGAGTAAACCCCCCGTTGATGTTACTTCCTTTTATAGATGTTTTTTTAACGCAGAAAAGAAAAAGATAAGTAGCTGTTTATGAATTTTGTATGTATTCAATAGAATGTGTCGTCTTTAAGTGCGCAGGTACTTCCCCTTCACCTTCAGTTTCTATTTATGGCGAGACATTGCAAATATACCAATGGTGCAGTTAAAATCACATGTACATGAAAAAATGATGTATCGAATTTCGGAAGTATCGATAAGGTTTGCCTTTCATTCACCTTCCACGTAAAAGCCTTGGCCTTCGATAGTTATCAAGTTTGTCGGCGCGGCGGTTTGTTTTTTGTTCAATTAACATCTATACAATTCATTATTACTGTTTACGTGACATGCGGTATCATCATCGCTTCAACGTGATCGTAGATCATACATCATGACGAGGATGTGTATTTTTCGAATGAGAGAATAACCTTGTTGATGCCGATGAGCAATGAAGGTGTAATCATCGTACTTTTTCAACATTTATGAACAGGTTGTTATAGCACAATGAACGCACGGTGAATGTTATTAATAGAAGAATCACTATTATTCTTGTTTCTAGAGACGAGAAAAAGGTTCAATCCAGGGTTAAATGAACATTTTTGGTTTATATTTGTGTAGGATCCGAATGCCAGAGACCCAGCAAATTTGATGGAATTCTGGCGATATGGCTCTGGGATATCTGCTCTGCGAGTTTTTCAACCTCACGAATAACATCATATGTCATGAGATTTAGAGAACAGTCGAAGTTTAGTCGGTCCTTGAAAATGAAAAGAGCATATTACTTAGCAGGAATACATGATAATCGACAATACAGTTTTTATCTCACTGAAACGGCTATATGGCTTGAAATTGGATTTCAAGAACGATTTTTTCGTGAACTCTTTATCTACGAAGGACAACCTTCAAAAGTCGAAACTTACGCAAACTAAGGCGAGATGAATATCAACGCGGACTAATTTTTTATCGTGTGATACCAAGCACGAGCAAATATAAGAAATCAAAGTATCCGCTCACACATCAAGATACCACCCGCGATGAAAGTTGATGTGTCAGATACGTGAAGAACTCTATTAAATCCAGTAGTTAGCTCCATTGCTGGTTCAAGACGAAACGAATACATCCCCTTTTCTCTGTCCAATATGTGTCCTATGTATAATCGTAAATTTATCGACTATCGAAAATATTTTTTTTTTCGTAATCAAAAAACACTTTGTGCGATTTTCATTTCAATAACTTCTTCACACGTGATATCGTATTACCTTAAGTAGTACTATGAGACGACGCCTGAAGAAGATATTGTACAGTGAAACATGTGTAGCGGTTTCGTTAAATTCCAGTGATAATCACATGAGATAGTATGCCCCGGGGGGTTGTTTGTTTTTTATAAATTCTAGGATTCAACCTGAATAAGACAGTCAATAGGTAAGTTAATAGGTAAGTATACAAGGATCTAGAATAAGCATACCTGAACAGAAAAGGAGAACCTGCACATTTCCCTTCTCCGTGGTGCGAATCCTATCAACGAAAGAACAGAATTCAGGTAATGGGACAACCAGAGGACAACATATACATCCCTAATATTCAACAACACTCTCTTGGTAGAAGAATATGTAAAGTTTCCGGACAATGAGCAAGTTTTGGCTATTCTGAGTGCTGTTGGTACAGCACCTTAACTTCGTAGGGATATTGGGGATTTGTGATCAGCTGGACATACAAAATTCTCTGTGGGAGTTGTAGTAGATTCTTTTCTCACAAAACTGACACCATAATCAGCCACTCTCCGGTGCCCAGAAGAGCACCCAGGGGTTTTTTCCGAACACATGTCCTGTAGCGTCAGCTGTCAACAACCCAAACAATTCCATCTTTCGGGATGTTTTGTGAGAAAATGGGGCAACACTCGTTTTTCCGGGATGGTCATGCTTAAAGACTGGTTACCTCAGAACATATTGCAAGAGTTTCAGATCCTTGGTTCGCGTGAGATAGAAGCTAGATGGGATTTTTCGGTAAAATACATCGAATTCTATGGGAAAAGACGGTATCTATGGAAACAACCTTTCTCCTATAAATACCAGACCGATTTCCAGGGTAAGGCAGTTTGTCTTGGACCTTCAGCCAGGCAAAAACTCTTCCATTGGACCTGAATTCTTCCCCGGTACTAGGCTCTGCGAGGATGGAGTCGCCGACAAGATCGGATGAAACACCATTAGAATTGGAAAGGAAGCACAGGTCTGTAAGAAATGGGAACCAAGTATCCAGAAGTCTCACACATTAACTACTTTCAGAATTTCAAAACTAGTCTTTCAAACTTAGAGATTGTCAATGGGGAAATATCCAATTGCTAAGTAAAAGAGAACTATGTTACAGTAACGTCTCCAGAGTGTAAGATTTGAAAATGATTGTAGAAATAAATATGCGGGTTATGTTAATGAACTGCCGCTAAATGGTGAAATGGTTGAACTGAGTACGTTTATATTCACTGCAATGTTACTCATACACTAGATATGGTACCTCCCTCACTATAGGAAATCAAAAAGAGTATGAAATGAACTACCAACATTTTGCTGTGCACGAATAAGTCAAAAAGATGGGGAGGACGGTATCGGGTTGATTGCCAGATGGTGTGCACCCAAAAAGATGAATCTCGCTGAGACAGAACCTGGCCAACTGCATGGTTGTGGGGGTATAGGTGTACTAGATGCCCATTTACACAATTGGCGACAAAACATCTCTTACCGAGCTCTGATAATTACTCAAACTTTTACATTTTGGAGATCTTCATTATCAATTATTTCTACAATGGATATTTTCCTAAGATAGGTATTCGCTCTTCCAAATCAGATGACTTTCCTATTTAAAAACTAGATTACAGTAGATGTTATATCAGCAGTTTCTAGTTCACATACATTGTTTAGTTGTTTCAAGGAAGTCAATAAATCTGTTGATCAATTTTTTGCATTTCATTTCTCTACAGCTGGCAGAACTTTGTATCCTGAAACGAACTCAAAAAAAAACACAACTTGGGAAAACTAGGTCATGAATTTATAGAAATAAAACTCTCAGCTTCTCAAGGTGATACGATGGGGTTTCTTTCTGATAACAGGCTGGGTGACAGTTTCCTGCGGGAAGCCGACATCGTGATCAAGAAGCAGATAAGCATGACGATTCAAAGTGGCAGTATTTCAACAATACATATAAGACAGGGGCACGTTCGGTCACACACACAATACAGTTCTGTCAAGTCACCCCTTTCCGTTACCTATAACCGTTACTCGTAAGTGTCTCCTTCATCATTAAAGTCAATTTTCGGTAATGCTAGTTCACGTTAATTCTTTTTCAGTAAAATAATAATTATTACCTATGATAATTATACATATAAATGTCTGTTCGTGTTTTTTTAATAACGGAATTTGTAATCCATAGCAAACTTCAATATGTTTGCTTGAAAATATTCAATATGCTCGAGCGTTTGAAGATGAAATTCTTGTTTGTGATTTCAATAGTTCAATGGGGGCACGGCCCAGCTCATCAGGTTGACTGACAGTCATTCGATATCTGAAGTTAAGCAGCGCCAAGCGGGGTTAGTACTTGGATGGGAGACATCATGCAGGGAAAGAACACGTCGGAAGCCCATACAACTGCAGCAAAATAGCATATCATAGCTCGCAGGCAATATATCAATGAGCAAAATATATATTGAGGATATGCCGTCCTTCGGAGGGGACGTAAAGCCGGTGGTCCCAAGTTCATGGATGTTGGGCCTGCAACACCAGAGGGTTTGGCAAAATTTTCCGTTTGGGGAAAGTGTGTTCACATCACATAAACGAAAGCTGACGTCGCCTCAGTGATGAAGGTTCAGATTTAATAAAAGAACGCCGATGTTATTATAGAAATGTCAGTTACAAATCTCCATGCATTTTAAAGTTTGAAGGAAAGATGGATAGGTTGTATAAGTTTTTTATATTATCGCGACTTGTTATTATTCCAGAGCCATTCCTAGATTTGGGCACAGCCCAATACTATTACTAACACTGAAAATTTATTGTTTATAATATGCCTTGTAAAAATACTGCTCTCTCAAAATTGTTTACTAATCTATGATTATTTTTTGCAGGTGAGTAAAAGAAAAAACTTGTTTCGATCACATAAACGGTAAGTAGAAATAATTAATGAAATGTTTCGAATCACATGACGAATTATTATTTTTCATTGTGATCAGTTGTACTTCCTGCAGTGAATACTTCAAATTAGCAATATCAGAGTTGCTTTCAATCAATCTCAGATCTCAGTAACATTGGTTGATTTTTATACGAAAATATTGAAGCCTAAAATATTTGACGGGTCCGTCGCATAGAAATGTGATAGAGATCAAGTGGAATATCAATTGTTTTCGGTTCGTCTTTCACTAGTTGGATAATTTTACGTATATTGAATGAGAACATGTACTTATGCTTGGTGATAATACTGTCGATTTCCTTTTATCGCACCAATTTCTTTGTCAACCTGCTTGTTTTTTTTTACTGGATCTAACTTCCACCGCCGATATTGTGCACTATATTCAAACCTACCAAAAACTAATCTGAAACAAGCTATGAATTTATAAGAGGATGTCGGAGGAAGTTGGAATGAACAGGCGAAAGAAATGGTGATTCGATGAAAACTATAATGCGAATGATAGAAATAAAACGAAAAAATATAAATAAGAAGTGAATGAGCAAATCCATTTTAATCAAAAAAAAATTATTTAAAAAATTTTAGGAAATTGTTGAAACGAATTCAACTTGAATGTGATCACGACATTACGATTGCTGTTATGCGCAATCGATTATCGATTTTTCTGATGTGTTTTCATTAACGATTGAATTTTCTAGCAAATAATACTGTGAAAAACAGAAATTCGCACCAATACCACTTCAATGATTATGTGTTTATATTAAAATTTGTTGTATCTAGTGTTCTATCACCTAACCCTCGAAACTAAACTCCTCCTGATTTCAATTCATCATATCATTATGAAAATGTGTTCAGCTGCTTCATCGTATCAGGAACGTGAATTTTTAGTCTATGGCTTGGAATAATAGGAAAATCTCTCGCTACGTCCAATTATGCGTTCCATTTAATCATCTGTGTGACTAATTACCGCCTCTCGGTAATCTACAGAAATTATATCAGCAGGTCAAATACCTCCACACGACAGAAATAATGAGGTATATTTTCCACTAGCTGGTTTACACAACACCCGATTGAATGTAACGACATTGTAATAATCGCTGAGGCAGAAAATGCAACAGAAGCTATTTTTTTTCTTGTCGATGTTAACCTTAAGACTCAGTGCAGTAAAAAATCTATTAAATCGAAGCCGTGTAATCGATTAGTCTTTGTTTACGTTTTTATCTTTTGTTTTTTTAGTCGAGAAAACAAATCGAATGTTATTAAGATATTAAAAATATCCACTCGGAATATGAGGCGTTAAAGGAAAACAGTTTTTGTTCAGAAGTTATCTTCGACGTATCGATAATATTCTCTTATGAAGGTTCAACTTTTCTGTGAAAAACAATTGAGATAGTATAGTAAAATCAGAAAATATTGTATGAGGGCAGTTTTAAACTTCGCAACTTTCATTTCGTCCAATTGTTTGCGGCAATTTGTATTGTCGTTAACTACAATTCCAGTTTTGTTTAACATGTCAAAAATGAATTACTGACTGTCAAAAACGTTCTGTCGATAGGCAGGCTCAAAGTTAAATACGAGAATAATGAAATTGATACTGTTACGAAATGTCCTAGCACCGGTCCTGTCGCTCGTAAACGCAAAATAATATGAGGGATCGAAGAGAGATCGTCATTTTCTAGGAAATCTCGACCGCGTAGAAAATTCGATATACATCATCGAGACCCATCTGGAGAATTCTCCATAGGCGTACGCAAGTATAAAAAGGGGGACACTTCATCGTGACGCCAGAGAGTAATTCAGAGTTTCAAGTGGAAAGAGCTTCAGCATTGCTGAGTGTAGAAGTCGAAGTAGAGAGTTTATAAGAGAGTTTCAGAACAGAGAGTTGAATAGTTTAGCTGAGAAATTTAAGTGATTCTATTGTATTGTGTTGTGATAAAGAGTTGTGATAAAAGTAGTTTGGTGTTGTTTGAAATTTTAATAAACGAGCCCAAGGAAATATCGTAACAATACTAAATTTTCTTTTCTGAAGTAGCTAGCTAGATTAGCGAAACTCACATCGAATGCGAGTGTTATATACATTTTCATGATGAGATAAGTGAATATCTCAAACGCCAAATTAATTTTTTTTATTTGATTGTAGAATATTGGGAGTTCAATGATATTTAATATTTGCAAAGACGATTCAACATCAGAGAGATCATCTATAATCACTGTGTTGTTTTCAATCGCCCTCGAAAAAATAAAAAGTTCGAAACCAACGGCTTCATCCCATTGTCTATGCGGCAAATAATGATAAACGGTTAACTTCTTCATGTTGGGATACACTGTCCGATATCTATAGGGAAGAATTCCATTTTGGACGGAACTGGTTGGAAGAAGTTAACCACAGCTGGGATTCCTCTGCCCTGGAAATGAAAAACAACACAACAAAATTGACAATTTCGGAAGCTAGTCCGCCCATTGTTTTTTCTGAAAATTTGTAAGTAGTGTCAAAATGTATAAGTATATTTCAACATATGTTTTCGAATTCATCTCCGACTTCATAAAAAATACGATACGTATTTTGCTTCTTTGTAAGATTGGAGTTACGTATCGGGACAATTTTTCCTAAACACATATTATAAGAATTCAAAGATTTTTTTTTATTTCCGGAGGAAATAAAATCCAAAAAATAAATTTCAGGACAAACTACTCTGCCTGCTGAACGAATCATGATGGGCAGGCACAAAGTACTAGGCTATGCAGATAATTTAGTGATCCTAGCCGATGATGAATATAACATTATTACTGAAAGGGGCGCATGTAGTAGTCCCTGAATACTGTATCATTAGGGACACATGTCATTATAAGCAAAATCGTCAAACTCAACAACTGTTCATAGAAGCAGGTACAGTGCCACTCTATATACGATATTGTGTACATTATAATGTGATGTCGTGTTTTAATCGACTAATTTACACCACCAAACTCTCCTGCGCGAGTCATTTACCACACTTTTACGTATTTCGCGTGACTGTATTATTGAATTCGACACACGTCAGCACGTGAATTGCATATCATTCATCGACATACGAGAAAACGTTTGTGAGTTTTCCTACATAATTTCCTGAATGAAACGTGTTCAGGTATCCTTGTTCAAATTACCGAACGCCGCTATAATTCTGTTAGTGTTCAATTGAACGGACCCTTTCGAATGCTGCCGGAACATTCAGGTTGATTATAAAGGAGGGGCTCTGAACGAAATTGAGAGCCATGAAATGGATTGGCTATAAACTGACTACACTTTTTAGTTCGTTAACCAAGAAGGAATTCCTGCAGGAGAAATTCAATCTGATTCGATTCTTGAATCACGTCGGTAAGTATACCTGAGTTAGTTGAATAATCTTTCCCCATTTATTCACATGTGAATCGGAGTGAAGGATGTTTGTTTTTTGCTCACAACCTATGAACTATATTGGGTCTGAATTGAAGTATTTTTGAATTCACCGTGTCATAACATGTTTCTGAATTATAGTTAATATCATGTGATTTCCACTTGATGCTATATTCTCATGTAGGAACGAATAGTTTCTCCTACTTCCTATAACTGTCCGATACTTGGTAAAAATCCATATTCAAAAAAAATATCACAGTTTTTCATACTATTCTCACCAACGATCTCTCATGACTCAATTCTCAGAGATATTCAGTTGAGTTGATGAATCTGTCATTCTCCCCTTCTCTAATAATCACATTTCAATACCTTCAAAGAACATCGATGTTATAAGTACATCAGCATATCACTTCGTAATGCTCATCATCTCTGGACCAATTTGGTATATGACTCAACCGAGGACTCAAAATAAGGGGTCTCCACTTGCTCATCTCATGATTCCATTAATGAAATTCAAAATGAAGAAATATACTAGTTCTGAAATCCATCCAGGAATTGTCGGATTCTTTGGGCTTAGTATTAATATTTGTTTTATAATTTTCATCACAAACATCTATTTATGTTCATTCGGAATAATTTCAGTTCTTATCTCTAGGTTGGGAAAGTTATTACGTTTGAGGTGTGACATTAGTTGTGTTCGATGTGGTGTCACAAATCCGATAATTCGACAATGTTCCAAAAATTCATTGATTACATCTCGGAATTGTACGATTTTTTTTCCAGATTATACCTTCAAATATGTTCATCAGAGCAATACATTGTTTTCATATTTACGACAACGATTACTCATCATTTCTGTGTAAGCATCTTGTGTGATGCTTAACTGTAAAAAAGGCATTAATATTTCGAATAGCGCAACGATCAGAAATATACACATTGTACATTTTAATTCTGTTTCGACCACAAAAATTATTTGATTTGTTAATTTACTACTGCCATCTAAGACTTAATTTCGCAAATATCGTATCCGGTAGTATCGTATCCTGGTCTCCCACCAAACAAATACAAACAGACCATCAAATACGAACAAATATTCGATGTAGAAGTTGAATTTTATCTACCCGAACCTAGCATTACTAGAAAGATATTATCTACAGAATAATCAATACCAGGATGACAGTTGGAAATCGTTCTGTATACCAAATGAGTTGAGGTTCGCTGGAAAAAAAGAAAAACTAAACTATTGAATTTGTGTTGAACCAATCTCTTCGCATGACGAAAATATCTCTCAGCAACAGGACACCTTATTGAATAATAAACTATGGCACACCTAGAAGGATTTTACTGGCCTTCAACTCTATGTTTCATTTAAAAATTCTGGATATTTCTATTCATATGCACGGAAGGCTATACCACTGTGGGTGGTCAATCTTAAATCTTCTAAAATACTCTGACAATCAGTTCACTTCTATAGGGGCAGATCCAACTTACAAGCCGTTGCTTTTGAATCTTTTCAGTGAATGAAATATCTCCTTTTGCGCTTCGAACTTTGCGATTTTCAAACCATTAGTAGAATTTCAAAAATTGAAATATCGTGCAACTTCATCCTGCCTCCTCATATTCGTAATATCAAGTCAGCACTGAATGAAAGCAATTCTTACTTGGGAAATGGGGTCGGGAAACAAACCGGTGTATTTCCCACGAGTTATTTGTTCATCGATTAAAACATGCATTCTTCATCTGTTTTATTTAATTAGAGGGTTGATTGCTCACTGGCAGGCGAAAACAAATTTCCCAAATATTTGATCGAAAAAAAGGATGAAAGGCCCTAAACGCTTTGATGAAAATTGAAAGGTTTGACGTCACAACCAATAGTTATCGAAAGTTACATATGTTTGGATGCAATGTCTATAGAAAAGAAGAGTACCCAATTTTGAATTTTATAGCCTTTTTTTCCGCTTATCGAAATTAAGATCAAAACAGTGCTAGTGATACCCTGCATAGTAATATCAAACATATCAGCAAAATCGGACATTGCTGCCCATTCGATGGACCAAGAAAACGAACGTGAACTTCTGATGTTTCCTTTAAAACAAAGCTGTAAAACCTTTCTTGTTTGGCCAACATATTCAGTGGTCGTAGCCTTCACTACATCAACAGCATCATGAACTGCTCTTCAAATAGGAATCATAGAAAATAACCTTTTTTTACGGAGAAAGCAAAATCGGCGATTGAGTACTTACTTCAAATCACCGACGTGTTACGTGTGCTGGTTTAATCGTGTTTATCCATCTGCTTTGTTGAAGCGAATTAACGTGAAATAGGGTTGTCATTAGCACAGGCCAGCAAGAACGGGCTACATTATCGTTATCGCTTCGCTGATATCCTGCATTGATGGAAAAAGTTTCGAACTCATTCCCGCAGAATGATCACCTTATTATCCTTGGGTCATCTTGTATTTAGGTGAATGTTTTCACTCTGAGAGGGATATAGTCGCAGTCGTAAAAAAGATAGCCGTCTTTCGAGTAATTGACTCTCATTTTAGGGCGAGTCATTGGGCTCCTTTTAAGAGATGTGCTGTATCAAGTGATTAATTTTATGTTTTTGGAGTCGCAAAAAAATATGTGTGATGGTCTGATATGAATGCGTATGTAGCTAGTATCGGATCTTTCTTGCTTTCGTTGGTAGTATAAATCTGAAAAGAGGTATGTTAGGCATGTCCTCATACTCAAAACTGTATGGCAGGAAACGTGAATTGGTACGTTGTTCCGACTGCCTGCTTTCGATTGAAGGAACTTCAATTATAGTGGAACGAATTCCAAACTGAGAATGTTTTTCTCTTCAATACCCCACACACAGGAATTATTTTCATCCAAACCTGTTCATGCTTCGAATCGAACTAAAATTTTTCTGATTATCAAATGCTTTAGTCGATATATCAGAAGTTACTGATGATTCTAATCCCGGTTCGATTTGTTTATTAGTTCTAGATATCTAGTGTTTGAATGCCGTTATTTTGTGGATGGATTATTTTTTCTTCTTCGTTTTTTTGTGTCCATAACCTATCACATCTGAAAAAATACGAATTCATAGTGGAATCTATACAGGGGGAGAAGGGCAGATTTTCAATCCACTCCGATGGGTTGCTGCGTAAATTGAAAAACAGTTTCTTCTGAAAGGAACAGCAACTTTCTCGTATATCTCAAATTTAACTATCAAAAAATACAACTAATATTTATCAAAATACTTATATTTGACGTTTCGGAAAACAAATCCGTTCCCGTTTTCAAAAATCTTTCACTAATAATCAGAAGGAACTATTTTGCAATTTACGCAGCAACTTATCAGGGTAAATTGAAAATCTGCTCTTCTACACAGATTCTAGGTATTGTTTTAATGTTTATATAACTATATTTCAACTTTCGAAAATCTGGCAATACTGTTCATCTTCACTCATCAATGAAACATTCTGGGAAATATACAAATGGTTAGGTTCAATAGATGTGTATTTTTAACGTACTAACGACTCTGATGGTGTATCCAATACGGAAACCTCACCTGCTTGGATTGGCTCGGATCAGCCAACAACTACATACTTGAAGGATCATATCATGTGTTTTGGAAACAAGCGCTAAAAAATTCACCTTGACTGAGGATCCAACAAACAGGGAGACCACGTATCGGTTACATGCAACCAATTTATCTCGCACTGCTAACTATTATTTTATTTTTGTAATATATATTTCTCGATAACATGTCATAGGCTACAATTTTTTTGAATACTCCAAATTTCTAAGATATGACAGAAATTGACGAAATCACCAAAAAATGCTGGATATAAACCTGAAGACTAAACTTCGACACTATATTCACTACAAACTGTCATGTTCAGTTTTCAAAGCTACATATCTACTCAGCCATTATTCTCTGGGTAGTGGCTCAAAATTCCTTCTGAAGGAATCATCTAACTAGTGGAAAAGCATTTCATATGACGGAGTTCATTCTGAGTGAACTCGCAAGTATTGATCTTTCTGAAGTTTCTGGATTATATATTGTCACATTTGCATGTCATAAATAAATAAACTTGAATTACCTGTTTGTTTATGCAGGATAGAGTGAAAACGAAATAGGGTGGGTTACCAAGTTATGTACTTATTTCACCTGCAATTCAATATGCTTTTGGCCGAAAATATACTAGTATCGATGAATTAGGATAAAGTCAGACAACCGAGGTTATATTGATGATAGAGAGATATATGTATAGAAATAGCTGACAATATGCACACAGGCATATCCAATCAAAATGGAAAATGAAGTATATAAATTTCTGACAGATTTGTATTCATGAGTTGAAAAAATCATCCGAGTTGTGAAAGTATTTTTTTCAGAACTTCTATAAACTATAAAATATACTTACTACCAACTTTCTTGATATACTCAAGTGATTATTAAATTTTAGGGTTTTGAGTTGAGCATTCTTGGAAAGTATTAGAAGAATCGGATCGAACGTGTCAGGTTGACTACCAAATTTAAATGCTACGACAATTTACTCGAATAGTTTAGTGATTTCTTCATTCATAAAAAACATTTGTTCTCCAATTTCTGGAAGGATCAGAAGTCTTCACTACTACACTTGTATAGATTCCAAATCATAACTAAATTTTTTCATATTGACATGTTGAATCACTCAAAAAGCTACAGAAAGACGCTGAACTTGTTCTTTCAGCATGTATATAATTTGTGCCTGTTTGTTTTTTTGGTGAATTCACGCATATTTTTCATTCAGAAATAAGCAGCTTTAATTGTTTTTTTTTTCCATATTGAAAATTGTACTCGAAATATTGTAGTATTTTTCCTCTATGCCGCATTTTCAATTAGAACCTAACTATGAGTATGTGCATAAATTCAATTAATTTTCTATTATCCCATTGTGAACTGACTAACAGAACTGGAAAATTCATCCGTTCGAGAACTCATTAAATATCAATATAGTTTTCCAGTTGTTTAATTACTTCTCGATTTCATCATGCTGGTTCATTTGAACTTACAATCAGACTAATTACGTTTGTAATTGGAATTGTTTCAACTTTCCCACTGATTTCTTCATGCTACCAAGTACCTTTCAATTAATCTACTGATCGGAAAAAGAATTGTTCAACAGGGTACTTTGTTCTGAATGGATAAGAGACATTATAGAAAATTCCAAGGAAAGCACGGGATCACTGTATTATGGTCAAAGTTATTTGCTCCACGTTACCGAGTGTGCTGACAACCTCGATCGTAATACGTGTCGTAATATTATTATTTTTTTTCATGGATGATTATTTCTCAATGCAATAAACTTATCAATAAGCGAATAAGCAATCAGTGAAAGAGAGTAAATTCACCTTTTGTTTTTGTCTTTCAGCCGAATCATCTTGCTGAACAGCTACAATACTGCTTGTTACTCTAGTTTTCAAATATTTACAACACAGGGGTATTTATATCTCTCAGACGTTCTTGTGACACATATTTGAACATGGATTCTGTATTGATGCATTTCGTGTTTTCCGTTACATGAAAAATACGTGTTATTTTCCAAATTGTATTTTCCGTAAGAAATATAGAAAATGTCATTTAAGGATTCTCCAATTCCAGTTTGATAGCCGCTTTCATGTATTCACTCAATATTTTTTATCTACACCCGTACTCGAATAATACACTTAAATGCTAAACCCGTTTTAGAGTGAAATCCATTACAATACAGATTTTTCATTAAGATACAGATTTTCAACAAATAGAAACCCATTATTTTTCAATCAAGCATGATGTGCATGCTCTGCATTTGACGTTTGTCAAATCGGTATAGGAAATGAATTTTTTAAGAATATAGCCTGGCTAATTGGTTTACTCCAAAGCCAAAAAAACCAATCACACACACAAGAATATAGCCAAACTTCGATAATAATAACAAAATGTCTGATATGCGATATGGAAGAATCACCTTCGACACCTTCACCGGCAGAAATATAGTTAGAATGATTAAATTTTTCATTTGATAAATGCATGATTTATTTCTTATTTTTTCACTGAAATTTCAAAGGCGCTGAGATTTTATTAGCTAGTTGGAAGAGACATGGGTTCGATTCCGGTCTCGAGTAAACTTTTTTTTTTCAATTTTTGATCTCCTCTTCATTTCAATTACAATTTTGTGAAATTTTTCAAAGAAATGCGTGTAATTAGTATTATTGTGTGCAATACAAATATAAATATAATATTTGTAGTTCTTCACTATTTATCGGGTGTAGATAAAATAGCGTATGCAACTCTCATGTAATGGTTATTGATACACTCGCATCAACCATACGAAACTCACTTTCGGCTCATGACATGATTAATCAATGGTGTTTGGCCTATGAGGCCGTAGGGGTTCTTAGCAACAGTTGGACTGTACTTGTGAGAGGAGTATTTTTATACCAGTTATTCGAACGCTGAACAGGCCGTCGAAGTTGATATTTAATTGAAGTTTGGTTGGTCGAATCGTAGGGGGTTTGATTAATCTGAATGTTGTAGTGATAGAGATCTGTCTTCCTGTTTTCAATGATGATTCCAGCATGGGAGTAGAAACGTCGAACACTAAACCATCTCGAACACGGATTAATTCCCGAAAGGACTTAAAATTGTTCTGAAATTGTTGTTGAAAGGACTATCTCATAATATCCTATAACACAGTGAGAATGTATTGTTGATTCTTATTGATCTTTCATTTATAAAGATAATAATAGCACTTCAAAATACTTAATATACTCACGTTCATCCACTGAGGCGAATGAAAGAATTCACAGGGTTATGATACACTGTCCCATACGAGAATAAACCATAATCATTGACCAGAGACACAAGATAATTGGATGGTACGAATAATGGTCTATTGCTGGCATAGATCGAATAATATTATCATTATGGAAAGGAGAGGGATATGACGTCATAATAGTACGTCAAGAAATCTTGCAGTATGTCTCCAACATTCCATAATTTTTTCTAATTGACGTGGGGTATTTATAAAAACTGAGTCTGGATAGGAAAGAAAAGAAACACCTGAGAAGTATCTTCCCCACCTTTCCATTATACGTCTTCGTAGGAAAACGTGAGTCACGTTTTTATTCACCATCAAGTATGCCACTCGTTGCATTTTACCAAACAAGTTAGTCGTCATACACATGCACATCCTATTTAATGAGTAATAGAAACAGGTTGATTTGAATAATGATCATTCCAAGTCCTAATTTTCCACATGAACTTCAAACTTAACCTGTTCAATGTCGCGTGTTTTATTACTATTGATTCCCAGACTCATGCAAAAAGTGAAGGAAAACAAAGTTGAACATTAATAATTGTCAGTCATTCTATTGTTCCATTAATGTGAAACGAGTAAAAGAAATTAAGTACCCTGCTTCCCATTTGTGAATATTATTCCTATAATTAAAGTTGCCATGTTTTTTCGTTGCTTTGATGCGAATTCGTCTATATAACTTTTGGTTATTCATTATGGTTAGCATACAGAACAGAAACCGAAAGAATTACTTTAGGCATGATACCCTTTGTGAAACTTGAGGTAGTTTTCCTGAAATAAGCTATTTTCTGTATACAAGGCGTTAGCGTAGGAATTTGCAGTGAAATGAACTCCTTGTACTGAGTAAATTGAAATTTCGGAAAGCAGGCGAATTCATCACATTTCCTTGTTGACACTTCAAAGTGTTTATTGTTTTTGAAACATAATGCATCATAATCAAATAATATTCAAGCGTTTTAATCGCTATCTTTCCAGATATATTGTAATCCTCAATCACTTCATTTTATGAGCTCCCATAGGTCTGTAATGAATATTCCAGAAAAGCTGATTCTTCTTTGTCTCTAAAAACCTTGAGTTGCCTCATACAGGCACGATTTAATTGTAGAATATACCTGCTGTCAGGCTGATAGGTTCATTAGACCGTTCTGGTCGTAACTTCGATCAGTACAGCTGCTTTTTTTGGTATTGCTTCAGAAAGCTGTTGAATAGTGAAACATGTGTCGAGGTTTTGTGAATCTATTGTTGGGAACATTGTACTGTAAACTGTAGTGTTTGGTGTTCAATATGGATTTTTATTGATTATCGCCCAGTTCAATTCAATATGTACTGAATGTTAGGGTATTCTCTCAACGAAGTAAAACATGTTGAAAACCACTCAGGGTTGAGTTCATCATGAGGGATCGATCCGCCATAAACCATAACAACTTTTCTATAGTTTCATCCGAATTATCATTATTTGGCTTTTTTTTCATTTCTTCATTTAATGTCGGCCTATTTCCGTTACCAAGGCCCATCACCGACGCCGGTGAGCACACTTCCCCCCAACCGGAAATTCGCTGAACCCGCTGGTATTCCAACCAGAGGTAGGTATCCTTAACGAGCCCAATATCCATGGACTCGGTACCGACCGCATATCCTCAATATATCTTGTCCTCATTGATATATTGCCTGCGAACTATGATATGCTATTTTGCTGCAGCTGTACGGGCTTTCGACACAGTATTTCCCTGCATGGTCTCCTATCCAAGTACTAACCGCGCTCGGTGTTGCTTAACTTCAGATATCGAATTAATGTCAGTCAACCTGAAGAGCTGGTCCATGCCCCATTATTCAGTTATTAATAGACAACAATATCAAGTATGACAAATTCTAATAAAAATACGAAAATACAATTTTACTATTTGAGATTGCTGCGAATAAAGAGCGCACTCCTGCATATATGATAAGGTTGAAAAATGGCCATATATTATTTTACCATTCTTGTCCACAAAATTTGTCTGGAAAATGGTTTGAACGCAATACCTTTTTGAATTGGGCTCTTTTTAATTTTTCTTGTGAATTTTGAAATTGATATCTAATAATCACTCGCACATAATGCAAATTTCACGATTGTCTTTAAATATGTGTAGTCATAGTTGATTTCGTGAGATGTAGTAGTCGGTGAGAGAGAGTGTTAAAATAGAAATTTTTGATCTGTAATAGTTGATTAATTCTTTCGGATGAGTATATCAGTTTTTTCATTCCGTAACATACACAATTACCATCTCATAGAATGAATTCGATAGAATGTGGAGGAAGATTGCGGGCAAGATGAATATAGTTGTTGTTTTTCACACAAGCTTCGAATAGAATGGCACGATATTGATGTTTTTAGCTCTGGAACAGCTCACATGGTCGAGAAGAAAACATCCATCAATACCTACATACACCTTGACCTCAACTTTTGGTTGTCTTGTGTCCATTCTTCACAACTTTGAAATTAGAAAAAACGAATGGAACACAAATATTCTATTACTGATTATTACAAAATCAAATGTACTCAACTACTAGCAGTAATCTTCAAGATCCTTAAGTCGTATTCAGACTCGGTTTTTCATTCAACACAAAAAGTATAATTGATATAAATCATAGAAGAGTGGTGGATTTTCCTCTGCAAAATCTTGGCAGAAGCGATGCGATTTCAGCAGAGAAAGCCATTCATTCCGCATAATGAAATTCCGACCCAGCACGCAGAAAATTACTTCACCTGCACCTTGTTAATCCAGAAGTCGCTGGATTATTGTCAGCCATAATCTCCTGCGGTCGAGTCGCGTCGCAGGAAAGCATCAGGAACGCGGATGGCAAATGAAGAAATTAAATATACTTAACACGACCCGGGAGTTGAACTTGCGAATCTGTAATTCCCCGCAGCCGCAACAAACTGACTGCTTTTCCATGCTCGTTCTTTGTTTTTATTTCTTTTCTCTGGGGAATTCAGAGAAAATTGGTAATTCGATTATGTTTAGAAGAGTCGGGACTGGTCGGCTTTAGGCCCTACGTAAAGAAGAGAGTGTTTTCTAGTGCTATTGTGTGGCGAAAATCGGCACAGAAAAAGGGAATTTCTTGATTCCGTCGGGAAACTATATGGACAAAGCATGTTCATTAGAACTCGATATTAACGAAGTTCCGACATTCTGTCAGAATTGAAGTTGAAGGTTGAAAAAATTGGTGATTTCAGAAAATTAAATTATTCGAACGACAAACCAAACTATTTCTCTTCTACGCGTTTCGTTTCTCAAGTTTGCGTTCTCGGAGAAATAGGATAGAGAGTAAATGTGTCATCAAAACTCCAATTCATCCAGTTCGGATTAACTCAAAATAGACTTATTCGAAGACATCAACTTGAGAATTCATTCACATTCACGCACTGATGATGCTCATATGATAGTTTTTCCTAAGCAGAAACAAATCTCTGTGGTTATGAGTTGTGTATGAAATTTCAACAAAAGTGGCTCTATATTTCAACTAACCGCCTGTAGATTACTCTATAGATGATATCGACATTTCTCCAGAGAGTGTTCTTCAATAATATCAATAGATGCATAGAATGAAAAGCAAAAAAAGGCCTTTTCATAGAAATGAGATTTTCTCAATATCAGTACCCTTGATTCATAGCTTAACGCAGTGCAATCCAATTAGTATAACCCCATCACTACTCAAACGAAAATTCCAAAAATCAATCACGAAAACTGAATTTTAGTTCCCACTGGCGCTCAAGAAGAATCTGAAAACAAGCACTCTATCTGAAGATACCCATTGAGCGGTTCAACCCCGTACTGTTGGAAAAATATTCCACAGAGACAGACCCCCCCAAATTCCACAGGGGAGACAGCAATACTACCAGAAAATTTCTGAACGAGTTACGCTACATGATCAGAGCAATTTTCATTACGAATGTTGATGTATAAAGAACTGCTTGATCACATAACATATATACATCTCTTCAATCTGGCCATTAATACGTACAAATTTTCAGTGTAGTGGAAAAGTCTCAACGTTATTCCCTTACCTAAATGCAATAAATCCACGGAACTGGCACACCCCAGACAAATTGGTCTTCCAATTCTAATTTAAGTATTTGAAAGAATCCTAAAGGAACAAATATTGAACTTCACGGAAAACTATAATGTCATAACTTATCGTATCGTTAATTCCACAGTACCACCTCTGCATTGTTAAATATCAGTGATGATATATTGACAGCAATTGATATGAATGAATTTATATGTATAATTCTACTAGACCACAGCAAGGCGTTTGATACTATAGACCATAATGTCTTAAGTAACAAGCTCAAGTTCCTTGCAGTGGATCTAATGCGTAGCTATTGGAATGAACGCACTCAATCTGTGGTAATGGGCTCTACCAAGTCAGAAGCTGTACCAATTGGGATAAGAATACCACAAGGCTCGATTCATGGTCCATTTTAGGAATTGCCCAGTTCATCACTTTGCTGACAACACACGTATGTATTTGAAATTTCCCTCCGAACTTACTCCTGAAGCTGTCAGCGCTATTGAAGATGATCTTTTGTCCCTTCATGATAATTTGTTACTCACAACCTCGAACTTAACCCACGTACATATCAGCAGGAACACTCCTACCTTTGGCTAAAGAGTTGTGAGTTGATTCTGCCAGAGCTCGTACAATATACTGACACAGTTGAATCCCATTAGTGATCAGATGACATACTTAAATTAAATTCGGATTGTGCTAATATTTAACACTGTCAAAATTATAATATATTGGTTGCATTTATGATCTAGCAATTTTAAATACTGATGCTTCGCGACTGCGAAATATTCTGGATTCCTGTATTCGATTCACTTACGGTATTCTAAACAATGATCACATCAGTTCGAAACTCAGAGATTCTGGGTGGCTAAACATGAAAAATCGAGTGAAAAATATACTACATAAATTTCATCTTTCAACACCATAACGTTTTACAGTCAAGCGAACCGACATATCTTCGCGATAGACTAGTCACCTCCATGAACATTAATCGAGGGAACACGAGGGAAAATAATTCACTAGTTATCCATAGACACTCCACAACACTCTTTACGTGTAGCTTCTCTTACAGTAGTACATCGAAACATAATTCCCTCCCAAATAATTCTGTAATTTTTCTTTAGACAATTTGAAGAGATTGAAAGCTACACTCGAATGTGCTCAGTTCTGAACTATTTTTTATTGAATCAGGCCTTTCTACTATTCATTTTATCATGTTTGTTCTAAATGCCCTTTTAAAAACCTCCTCTTTTGTAAGACATTATTATTATTAAAAAATTTAAGATTTATATAGGTAATAATTGATTCCATCAATTAGGCCACCCAGTCCAAATTATATTTTCGTCTCAACAAACCAAGATGGGTCCGTACTCCCCACTGCTCCGACCCAGTGGGCGAACGCGCTAGTATCATTAACCAATGACAACTCCCCGCATTGCAGGCCAAGCGATCACTGGCTCTAAGAGTCATGAGTCCTGAGCAGACGCAACGAAATGAGAATAGCGGCCTTCTGCATGCGGCCGGCCAAGATCTCTGCCGTATTACGGCATGCCGGTTCGGTCTTGAGTTCCGAGAGTAGCGTTTGTTTGGAACCACCGAGAACACTTATAATCAGAAACACCAATATAAAAGGATAGTTCAGGTATTATTATTATTATTACACTCCTAGAGTATATGAACAGGTATGATATGTGATCGATATTTTTCTATATCAAATTCTTAGTCACCCACCACAAAATAATAACTTTCAAACAGTTATTAAATTTTCGAGTTTACATCTGAATAATGATAAACACTATGAACAAAAACGTTCGTTTATTTATATCCGCTCATCACTACATCAGTCAATTCTGGACAGGAATCCATTTGTGAAGATTATCGGTTAATAAATATATATTTAATAAATTTTTTTCTAACAACGTCACGTTATTTATATTCGTAGAAAACATGAAAAATGGGTGTTCCTAAAATATTTTAATGAAAATTGCTGAGACGAAAATATTTCAATGGGACTTTTCTCTTTGAATATCTATCCAGAGAGATTTGCACGCAAGATGTATAATAAATTTTGAAACCATATTTCATATACATGTTGTTTATGAATTCACACGCAAATCCCCATTATGTTGTTTATTCGGAGTATATCTCTACAAAATAGTCTCTGGAGACTTGGGCATGATAGATTTGTTTCTTCACTGGAAGAATTTTGAAGTTCACTCCTGAAAATATTTCTGATTTACTTATTATGGAAAATCCTCTTGACCTTCATAGAGAAGGTTCGTTTTCTAAAGAATTATCTTATGTTGTCTTCTCTAATGATAAAATGTGGTAACTATAGTCTTCTTCAGATATGATGAAATATGCTTCTGGGATACCAGACTTCCTAATGTCACGAGAATAACATTTTCTAACGAATCAATTCGAAAACTTTATTACATGTCATGATCTTTCCTTGAATTCAAATGTTGCTTGCAACACCTTCATATTCATCTAGTTACGATTCTCATCATAAAAATAAGTACCCCTTTAATGACCGTGATTACTTTAGAAACGTTTTTTTTTTTCAGTTTATTGTTCATAGAAGGTCCATTATCAATTGTGATTCCCAAATGATAGTAGTTATGCTAAATGATGTGATTTATGGTATATTATAAAAAACTCCATTGACTTCGATCGAACTCCTACAAGACTTTGTACTATCTCCCTACGCCATTCCCTAGGATATGCATGGTTATTCGCGGACCCGCCAACCATGAAGCAAGACAAAGTAAGTTATTCCTCAATTTGTCACACAAAAATTCTCAATTGAAAAATCTCTGCCACACTGGAGGATTGAACTCAGGATATCTGGGTTATGAACCTAACAGAAAACCAAAACGGCCGACTAACGTTCTTGTTTGCTGTTGCGCTCAGGGCAACTTACTGATTATTCGGTTGTATAGTTTTTTTTTTCAACTATTATCGATCCAGAAAACCCACTGTACTATCGAGTATAATTCAGATGAAAATATATCTCCTTGCTTAACAACCAATCAGTCTATTTCAAATTTTGAAATTCAGCCAATAGAATCCGAATTACAGTGAAAATATAGCTTGTCGCTGTATTTTCACGGTGATAAACCTGCTTAGTTTTTGTTTTACTAGCTGTCAAGTGAAAATAATGATTTAAATTATAAACGTCAAATCTATATGTGTTTTGATTAGTTATATTTCTCAATCAATATGAGCGATCGTTGGGGGCAAATGGCGATTGGTATCATAGATGAAGCAGTGGAAAAGAGTATTCCCTTGAATACGGCCAGAAATAAAGAATCAATTACCAGGCAATTCAACAATTTTTGCTCAAACAGGGGTTTTATTGTCGTCCTAAATATAATTCGTGGTATGATTAATAACCTATAATTTTTTGGAATATCAATTCATTGGCAATCCCAATGCAAGAAAATACAACTCGTCCTGCGGACTCGTTGTATTTTCAGCTTTGGGATTGCAATTCATTAATATTCCAAAAAATTATCGGTAATAATCATACCACTTATTATATTACCCCTGAAAATATAGGTATGCGTTGGTATTGAAATTTCGAACGTGTATTATTCTGCTCCTCATAATTGTGTCAACTCATGATTTTGTGGCTTCTTTTCCATGATCATCGAAACACCATGAAAAATGGATATGTAAACTGAATTTCAATTTGTAATTTCCTGGGAATTCAAGCGATTTATTTTTCTTCTACAATACCTTAAAATTGTCAGTTTTTTCAACAGTGACTCAAGACTGAGTAGTTATATTTTAATCATTATTTTAAAATCTGAAATCAGGTCAAATGAAAAATTGCATTCTTTCGATGGGGCCTGTGACAAATGTGATCATTTCGAAACTATTCACTCTATTGAAGTATGAGATAATTCTGTACTTCCAAGTTTTCGAAAAAAAATTGATTCACTAATAGGCGTGAGAAAAGTGAAACACTTTGTTTTTCATTAAGAACCCTAATTCAGATCAAAGAATTTCGCTTTCAAAAATTAAATTATTTTCTCATTAGTCATTTTTTGGAGCATTGAAATCGTAACATAGTTTGTAACACATATTGTTCCTTGGTAGTTCGAGTGATTTCAACTATTTTGTATATTTCCATCGTATTTTTCCATATGAAGCGGGACATTTTCGATCAATTAAGCGATAATTCCCGGCGGGACATTTTCGGGCTGGTAATACCGGTAGGTACGAAAAATACCCGCTCGGTCCGTGTATCTATAGTAACGATTGTTAAATGTACATTTGTCATCTTGACAGGCATAATACTGAATTTTGAAGTCGTTGTTTCAACTCCGGAAATATTCTACCATCATGTGCTCTCCTGATATTTACAAATATGAAAATTACTCATGCAGTTTAGACCATGCTTTCATGGAAAATTTCGGTTATTTTGAAGCACTTGTGTAATTATTCCCGATAGTAATCAGTAATATGTATTTAAAATGGTAACTATATTAATATGAAGCCAGTTAATGCCACGAAATCGTTGTACCCTTTTGCATATTGAATATTTGTATCAGTATTCAATTTCTGGTGATCACATAGCCTCTTATTGTCAAGGGTGAAGAATCTACCGACATTAGGATTTGAGAAAGGGGAAAGACGAATATAATATTCTTATCATCATCGACCCAACTCGATTCACAATAGTCTCATTGTTGTCATGAATAATAGTTATTATTAACGGATAAAATCAAAATGATGGTATGATGAAATGTAATAACCAACCTTTAACATATGTGAGAAATATATCCTTTTCTTTTTTTCAAAAACAATATCATACAACTCCTTCATGAAACCAAAATTCACATCGAATTTGTATGCCCTTGTGATTTATTCTGAACGTAGTATCCGAAACTAAAATATTTGCCTCTACCTACTTAACCCTCAGTTGTTCTTCCTTTCGTGTCCTGAACTCTGGATGGCTCTCGATCGGAATACAAATAAAAATCGTTGGTCACATGTTCTATTCACACGCTTTCCGAACACTTGTCCTTTCTGCGATTCGGGTCAACTTTCCGGTGTTTTTCCACCCTCGAACTTTAAAAACCGGTCGATCGAAGATGCTTCTGATAACGATAACAACTTTTACCGGCCGCTATAAGTTTATCTCGATCGGGTCGGTCTGATAGATCGCGACAGTGTTTTGTTTTGGCTCAGTCGTGGCCTACTGCCTACTAGCTGGTGTAAACACAGCAAACAGAATTGCCATGGATGGCCTTGTATGAAGGAAACGAATCGCAGTAACTGAGTAATCACATCGGACAGGGTGATTCGAATGTTCTTTCGTGGGAGTTTCAAAGTGGGGAAAATAATTTCTGATGATTGTTGTTTAGTTGATCGTCGTTTGAGGATTAATTCGGAATTTGGTATTTCATATTGATTTAAGGAGCATATTACTTTTCGAGTTACTTTTATTGTTGTTGATTTGTGCACAACTGGAGCAAACATGGAAAAATTAATGAATATATTTGTTTTCTGTGAATGAAATGAATTTCAAATTGAGTAGTTTCCTTCTCAAGGAGCTAACTGTGTTGACAAATAGACTTCAAGTGTCAGTGTTTTATTATAACTAGCATTTATTCAACTCCTGTCGACAGTTTGGAAGGAAGTAGTTGACACTTGCAGATAATCCATATCAAAACATGCTTAAAAATGTTTCGTGTAAGATTTTCATTATGCAAATATTCACGAAACCGCTGCAAGGATTTCATTATCCAATAAGTTTGACTTTGTGATGCTGTATAATTTTTTATCTGGGAAATGGTCAAATAATGTAATGTGTAACTCATTGGTTTGCACAATAATTATATAATGCTGACAATGAACTAGGTTTTGTTACCTGGAAAATACCAATGTCGACCAAAAATTCAACTCATCTGATATTGGGCACCTATTTAAACTCATCAGTTCTTATATTTAGTCTTTTTTATCGGTGATTGAACGCGTGTTCTCAAGGAGGTTGCATATGTCGGTTTCTCATTGGGAGAACTACTCTTATGCTAAACGAACGATGAGATTGCAGCCTTTGGTGTGAAATTCAAGACTTCTTGAGATCAATATCCTAATACCAAACTGATATTACTTCCAATTGACGCATATTTGCCAACAAGGTTAGCAGCTTCAGAAGAACATTGATGAACAAATATTTGGTATCAGATGTAAAGTTTTTCTTTTTGTTATTTCCGTTAACCTCTTCACTACAACCAAACAACCCTCACAAGTCGATACTCTTGCAGCACAACAATAATGAGGTGTTACCTTCCAACTTCCAACCGAGCTTCCAACATGTATTGTGATTCCCCTAGCTCGAGCAAGAACAAGGAGTATGTCCAAGACACTTATCACTATTAAAAACGCCTGTTGTGATCATCGTTGTTCTCAAGTTTTCACTTCGAATTCCAAGAACGGAGAGAGATGTCTCAGTCAT
>JAVJAQ010002431.1:0-11072 GCA_032362365.1 Zygogramma bicolorata | reverse complement strand
CACTGATTATAAGTATAACTACTTCTCTTCGGGCTTGAAGGCCGTCGTTCTTCGGAATTTCTTCCTGACGTTTCGCTAGCGCCACGGCCAGCTTCTTCAGAGGCTTATTCATCTCCGATGACTCATCCGATGAGTCATCGGAGATGAATAAGCCTCTGAAGAAGCTGGCCACTCGCGCTAGCGAAACGTCAGGAAGAAATTCCGAAGAACGACGGCCTTCAAGCCCGAAGAGAAGTAGTTATACTAATAACCTCGGCCGCGAAAGCCTTAACCATTTTGTCACTGATTATAAGTTTTACATTATTCTGTCTGATATCTACTATTGTTTCCACCGAATTAATAAGCCAGCACCTGGGACTTTCTGAGTTGAAGTTTATTTGGTTTGTCATCACAATCAATTAGTTCAAAGAGAACGTTGTTGAATAAATTCTTTGGTATTTTTGCGATCTGAAATTCTATGGAACTTGGATGGCGCGAAATTCAGTCGCATTCATGAAGCTTTAACGAGATATAGAAAAATTTTCATAGTTCCACCACTGCATGAAACCCCACCTTCTCACTCAAAAGGAAGACCCACTTTGTTTTCCTCTCTTACTTGATGACAGTTTAGACTCAGTCACATTCAAAACAAATCGCTATCGTTTCGCTTTGTTTCTGAGCTCATAGAGTCCCGCTGCAGCTGCTCTTCCGAGTAAACCTTCACTTTTTTGGTACACCTGATAGGCAAATCAGCCGCATGTGATGCGGCCTCACTCGTGTTTGCTTTCAGATCGCGCTCACCCACGTACTCGGCTCATTTATCATATCACAGTCAATTTTTCGAGCGGTCGTGTACGCCTGTTTATATTTTATCGGGAGTGGAGTGGCCCGCGGCGCCCTTGGAAATTATGTAGCGCAGAACGAGGTCGGCCGGATTGTCCCCGGGGCCCTAATAGCAACCCTGTAGCACCCCGGGCGACGCGGCGAGTCACACAACCCCGACGGTGTATCTGGAAAATCGTGCGCGCTTTGCGGTGCCACCTTATCCGAAGTTATATCTCTTTCGGTGTGGCTCGTCCCAATTACGACGAGGCAAAAACGAATTGGTGGAGAATTTCCTTGCCATGCAAAATGTGTCTGATGAACATTTTAGCCTTCACAAAGTGAAATATGTCATATTCCTATTTTTCAATCTGCTATGTTTAAAAGAACAGTGAATGTTCTAGATGCTATATTTCTTACAAGTATTGTAGCAAAGCCCACTTATTTCCACGGCTCTGTCGCTTATTGAACTTTGTATTTTCAGATAAATCAGCTTCTCAGCCACCAACAGTACCAAACCCAGTGGATCCACAGAAACAAAGAACATACTAAGCAGCTACAGAGCTGAATACTTCTCGTCACGAAATGTGAATCTGCTTCAGAAGAAAAGTAATGGAAAAAGTTTTTCTTCGTACTTCAGTTCAGGATGATGTCCTTTTTGAACCATCTTTCCTCACTTCCCTACTCATCAATATTCCGAATTATTTTTTTGGTTGGTTCTCATGTCTGTTTAGGGTTCTGTTTCACCCGAGACGGAAGATACCATCATATATAGACAACTGGAAACATGCTTGTCTACTTGTATGCAGCTGTCCATCGTGACTGTGAAAAAATCCTGTCAGAGCTGAAGCATCCAATTCCGTTTGGTACCAAAGATTCTCTCCGAGATACCATGGTATGGTATGGAACGCAACTCGTTTCTTCCGCTCCAGATAAGATGGATGTACCACCTGGTCGGTACATACAACATTCATGTCATCAAGAATACGTTGCTTTATTCTAGTTGGATCTGACTATCGTCAAATTCAGTTTATTCATGTGCCTTCTACCTGATTACAGTTCAATGGAAGTTATTCAGACACTCGTATGATTTAAAAGTATTTCTTATCACCCAGTAAATAGTCATCATTCGTCAAAACTCTAATGAAGGGTCATACTTACCAACCATAGACGACTTAAAAATGAAACCAGGATGGAGATACAACTTTCAAAAGATTCTATAATCATGCAAAAAAAGTTCGAAGTGGAAAATTTGGTCCTTTATTGCACTGTTGTATAACACTCGTCTAACATTTTACCGCGCAGCGATAGATCCAAAAAATTGAATGAATACTCATGAAGAAAAAGAAATTTTTCCGGAATCCTGTTATTTCGCAATGGAATAACTTTTTTTCTGACAGAATAATTTACGATCCCCATGGCGAATCTCACAACTTTCGAAACATACGTTCACTTTTTTCTACGTTCATGCAAAAAAAAATCGAATGTAACATTCTACCACAGCGATAGATTCAAGAATATTTACTCATGAATATTCGAAATTGTCAGCAGTGAATAACACCTGGGGGGAGTGGCAATGTTCTCCTGCGGTGTGGGAAGGCAAGTGGATTTAGTTTCGGGCCCTCTCCGCGGCGCTGGGGCATGGGGAAACCCCTGAGAGATCTGCCTGGTGAACACCATCCCTAGTGAGCGGGTACATCGAGGGTCATCCTTTCAAGTGGTGGCCATGAAGAGTGAAGGCTTGCCTTCACCATCCGGCCAAGTAGATGGTAACTATAATAAAAATCCCCCCCACATCAAGGTGAAACAGCATAAGTCGAAGCCTGCATGATTAGTGGGGGGGACTGACCGTTTTTATGCGAACTCCGCAGTACCTGGTCTGCCTTCCTATGGCTTGCAGGGCTCTGTCATAGGTGACCTGTATTTCTTCAACTTCTCGTGGAACTAACATGAACCGTAGGATGAATACCGAAAGAAAGGAGGGCGAGGAAAATACCCCACAACAAAAGTAGGATGAACTCCTCATGGACACAGGTAGTTTCGTACGAGACGATTGACACCCTGAAGGCGAAATTGATTTCGAATCTGACAGTAATGAAGAGGCTGCCAAAACCATAAATATTCCCAAACAAGGGAACAAACGGGGAAAGCTTAGCGGAGCTGCCAGAAAAAAGGCTATAATACCTTTCGAAATCAGGTCTATAAAGAAGAGGCAAGAATCGTGGTGGTTGAGTCAATGATGAAGAAGGAGGCTACAAGACTGAGACTCTCGAGACCAAGATCAAGACTCTCTCCCGAAAGTCTTAGTCGTAATCTCGAAAGAAATATAATGAACTTAAAATTACTCAATATTGAGAAAAATCTGATTGAAAATGATATGGCAATTTATTTCAATTACTTATTCGTGGTTTTTTAATATTTCTACACTAAAAATCGAAAATATATTTTTCAAATTCAGTATTGCAGTTTTACAGTTTACAACAAATAGGTGTATGTTGTAAGTCCATAGTGATCCATATCTCCTACAACTGAAGAAAGAAAAAAATTTAATACAAAAGTTATTCGGTTCGAATTTGAAATATTTGGAAATATTTTCAATACTGCGTTGTTGTCACTTCCAGCTAAACTTTTTTTTATTAACTTTTCTTAATTTTTTTATAAATCCACCCTGTATATGGTTTATATTTATATTCAAAAGTACCGCATAGAAGGTGGATAACATATTTATTTATTGAAAAACATAGATACAGAATGAATTGCACCGTTGCACCCACCATAGTTAAAGATAATACATTATGACGAATATATTTTTTAAGCTATGTGATATTTTCCCACTCCTACATAATATATGTAAGTATTGCAATTTCTTCGGGATTCCGATTCCACCCCTATGCCGCATCCGCATCTTACAATAATCTAGTGTAAAATGGTCAATAAAAACCTAATTTACGTTCCGACCATTTGAATCAGTTTTCTGGCCTGTCGGCTTGTGCGCTGTGTTGGTCTAATTAATCTTCATTCAAGATCTCCTGAAAATTATATTCTTATGGTTAAATGAGAAATTTATTTCGCTTACTTCACCTGTACAAATTGACAATTGTTAAAGACTGAGAAATACGAAATATCTATTATATGCGAATAAACTGTTGGACAATTGAATTGAACAGTTCAAATTTCTAAACGCATTTTGATCCATGAATAAGATTATAAAGAGCAAGTCCAAGACTGAGCCAGTGCCATCTTGGTCTTGAAACATCAAGACCAATACCACGACCAAGACTAAGACTGATCAATCACTCTTGGTCTTGGTCTCGCGAAGCTCTTGTTCATTCAGATGAACAAATTAGGCAATTCTTACAAAATCATCGAACTGAAAAGAGTGGTTGTCATTTCCATTTCATACTTCGCCTACGATGGCTTAAATGGCATCAAATCTTTGAAAGGTACGTCTTTGAAGGTCGCGGAACAGCGAGATTCTATATCTGCCAGGCAGTCAAAGATTTCCAACTGAGGAGATCCTTGGTCTAATTGAAGCTCAAAACAAAAGACTACCAGCTTCTTGACGATTCTGAAGAGGGGTAAAGGGCCCTCTTGACATCCTGACCCTCTCTGTAGACCTTCCATCGGCCGAAAAACTGAAACTATAAGTTTCATCACACAACTATACGTATGAAAAGTAGCAAACCAACCCCCAGCGATAAGTTTGCTTAAGAGTAGGTTTTATGTGCATCAATATCGGGCAAATCTAAGAGTTCTGGATCAACGGAGGACGCATACAAGGACTCGCTATGAAATCATGTAAGTGTCTTTATTGTAATATACATGACAAACCATGAGCAGCTATCATGAAATTTATTCCTGTTCCAGAGTTCATCACCGAATATTTGGCAACCGACTCGCAGATATAACCTCCACCGCATGCGGTCCAAAGCGTCATCACATAGTATCATAATTGAAATAGGTATTACATTCTGTGCTGTGATGCAAATGCGCATCATCTCATATGGGGTAGCATAGACAACAATATACGAGGGGAGTACCTTTTGGAATATTTGTCTGCTAGCAATGTAGACATTTTAAACAAATCCACGTTCATGAATGCAATTCGAAAGGAGGAGATTTAACCCTCGTGGATTCATTTACGCCAAATTTCATTACAAACTCGCATATATGTTGAATCATCGACTTCACGCCTCAACAGCTACAGGGTTGACGAATTGACTGACTGGGACGCTTACAAACAAAATGTTGGTAAGAAAATGGGTGGAAGTCAGATGTTTCTCGACACAGCTAAGGAACCCGACTCAGCCGCCGAATAGCTTCGAAATGCTATGATAAAAGCATACAAGGCGAGTTGTGCTGAAAGACGCAAGGCCGTCAACAGAGATGTACACCAGCACGGCGCCTCCATAATGTATTATCACAGGAATACTCCAAAGGTATCGGTTCAGTTGAATCAATCAGGTATACACCACCAGCCTCAAGGAAACGCTATGTGAGCTTTTCAAAACGCTCTTAAATAATTGCTGAAAACGACCAGAAAGAGCTCAGCAGGAAGGAACCTTCAGAGGCTCTGAGAGATCAAGCAAAAGCATTGCCGGAGGAATCTTCACAACTCACCGAATTAAATGGGCGATCAAAAGCTTCAAAGCTGGAAAGGATGGTAGTTTTCCTGTGCTACTTCCATATGGATTTGATATCATGAAACCTGCAGAAAGGCTGTTCGAAACCAGCTTCATTCCAGAGGTTGGCAAAACGTCTAGTGGACGAACCAAAATCTTATTGCCCCATCAGCCTCATCTATGTTTTTCTGAAAACGATGGAGGAAATCATTGAATATGCCAAAAGCAAAGGTTTTTGTGACGAAAGAAATGGTTCTGTGTTGATGTAAAGGGCGCATACGAGAACACCTCGATAGCATCCATTGTCAGGTTACTGGAGAAGCGGAATACTTCCCCACTTCGACTACATAGTTAAAAGTCATGCTCAGAATTAGTTATGAAGTGGCTACACTCGGAGAGAAAACAGTCGGGGTGGCCACAGAAAGATGCTGTCCCCAGGATTTGATACTATTTCCTCTACTGTGGTCGCTGATAAAGAAAGCTACACGAGCATGGCTTCACGACTCAAGGCTGTACCGATAACTGACTCATCCCCTTATGGGGCAAGCATGATGGAATAATCTCAATTGATGCCAACAGCCCTAATTAAAAACTGGTGTGCTAAGGAGGGGCTCGAAGTATCTACTAAATGAAAATCCATCTCATAATGATGTCGAATTTATTATTTAAACGTGGATTGAGGAGTTTTTTTAGATTTTTTTATGGAGAATACTTTCAGAAAAATATTCATACAACTGGTTGATATTGTAATAGGTTTTGTTTTGTCAATCAAAACTCAGTGAGAGATAATATTACTGAAGTGCCAATACTTGAATTCATTCCTCGCCCGTCTTACTTCTCTTTCCATCCACTGCAGACCGCCGAAGTAAACAAATTTCACACTCAACCTCCAACTGAAAACCTCCTCTTCGAAAATGTATCTGCCTGCATTGTCCTAATGCGCTTCGAGTTTAACTCGAGGCAAGGAACGAAACGTTATGCCTTGTTGTGTGGCAAACTCGATTTACATAATGAGCTAGCTAGGTTTCGAATTTTACGGGGATGACATCCACGGAGCTGGGAAAATTATGAATAGAATTAATGTGAGTTGCGAGAAAATTCTTGCTGTTGGGAAAAGGGCAGGCTTGCATCAAAGTTTTGGTGTCTTGTGTTTTCTTAAAATTCAGCAAGGAATTCCACTAGTATTTTCTAGTTTCGAATTTTACGGGGATGATATTCACGGAGCTGGGAGAATCATGAATAGAATTATATGAGTTGTGAGAAAATTCTTGCTGTTGGTGAAAGGCAAGCTTGCAGCAAAGTTTTGGTTTCTCGTGTTTTCTTAAAATTCAGCGAAAAATTCTCCTAGTATTATAAGTATCACTATGGTTGAAATAGCAATATTCAGTAGAGTTTTTGAAAAAAAAAGAAATATACTTTCACGCAAATCGCTAGGAAATTTTGATATTCTAGACGAAATTTCTCAAAGAAAAAGTCAAGATTTCTTTCCTGTAAGGGAATGATATTTCCGTACAGTTATCAGTGTTCCACATAAATTATTGAAAACAGTTTCCATAGTAACCCAAGTAATTTTATTACGAATTTCAGAATTAATTATTATCTGTCGAATTTTAAATGATTCGCGAAAAAATAGTATGTTTTCCTCGTAGGAAAAGCCACATTCCTGGATTCTGAGTTGCTAAGTCTCAGCTTACGCCTCTACTTAGCAATCTTCACAGTCGTCCAGGAGTGTTGGTTTTTTCCTACCTGATAAATAATATAATATTTTAATAATAATTCTCACCTAAACCTTTTTTAGAATTTTCTGCATTTCAATCTTTTTATCTTTCAGTGTTATTTGAAATTCCTGAGGAATCAAGGACAGACCGATAGTGTGGAGGTCTGACACTACTGTTATGTATACTTGTGATGAAAGAGCTAACTTCATCTGCTAGATAAGAGTGAACACAAAATACCCGGCTATTCCAACCCTAACAGTCCTAAATAAAAAAATACAACGGTTGACTGGTTCAATAAACGTATGCATCGCACCTCAACACACTTTTTTTTGTTCATTCGAACCATCAAATCATTTCGGAGATAAAATCGAGTCTGTGATGGAAATGGTTATAATTCGGGAAAATTGTTAAAAAATGAGGTTTAAAGGGCACCTAATGTGATGATGTCCAAAGAAATATGAAGAATATACCCTTTTACCCGAACATCAAAGGAGCGCCGCGTGTTAGCTCCAGATTAGTGATGTGTAGATCTAATTACGTGAGTTCCACCTAACATTTTTTTCAAAAGAATAATAGTGTTACGATCTTTACTCGGATTCGTTTATTTAAACTCCAAACCACACTAAACTACTTTCATCACAACTCTTTATCACAACACAATACAATACAAGCACTTGAATTGTTCCTCTAACTTTCCAATGCTCGGTACTAAAACTCTCTGTACTACAAATTGTCTACTTCGACTTCCGCACTTAGCAATAGCAATGCTCTCCCCGATAAAAACTCTGTAAAATTCTCCGCCTCTCCACTAAGCTAGAAACTCTGTTATCTGAATAACTTTTGCTTGAAAGTGGTTGACAATGTTCCTTGCTGAATGGTAATGGTTCGGACTTCCATCGTCTATATTATTAACTCTATTGAAACCTGTTGCTGAGAACGGAAGGATTAAAATACAAATCAAGTGAGAGAATAGACTCAAATGCGAATTTTTAGTCAATAATGAAATTGGGGATTGATTGATCAAAGGAAATACTGTTTTTAAAAAAATTTCAAACAATGTAATAAATGAAATAATATTGTGACAAGAAAATTGAGGTAAAATAATAATAATAACTTTAATGATCCCAAGAAACATACATGTTTATAATACAGGGAGTTGAAAAAAAGGCGAAAAAATACATGTATATGAACAAATTGAGAAACAAATGAAATGAAGTATTATGTCAGTTGCATATACATATATAAATGAAAGGATGGGTATAAAATAGTATAAATGAATCAGTTGAATCAGGCACGTTCGATACATTATAAAAATAATTTTGTGGATAATTATTTATTATTATTGATAGCTGTGAAATATCTTTTGATCTCTATTTTGAATTTTGCAACAGAGTTGATATTTTTTATGTGTGTAGGTAGGTTATAAATTTTTATTCCAGAAAAGTACGACGACTTTTTTCCAAAATCGCTTTTTATTTGAATGGTTTTCAAATTATTTAACTGTCTGGTTAGGTTATTATGGCTATCAGAATATTTACTCTTAGTTGAATGGATGAAAACACAAATTCTTGACTTGAAAAAAGAATCTATATTTTATATAAAATACTAGTCAAAAATGTAAATAAAGAAATTGTATGAAATATTAGGAAAAAATGTTGAAACCAAATTTCAAGTTGAGTGTACTCACGACGTTTCGATTGCTGGTATCCGCAATCGTCTTCGGGTGATGACTATCTATCTAAATAATTATCTCAATAACTATCCCTCTGCGATGGAGTGTCTCCTTTTATACTTGCGTACGCCTATGGAGGATCTTCGAGTCAAATCTCGGTGATCGAACATTCCACGCATGACGAGAGTTTCTGGAAAAATGACGTTCTCTCTTCGACCCCCTGATATTATTTTGCAGCCAAGGTCCCATACAAAGTTGGATTTTCAACTGATAATATATTTTCATTTCGAAAAATTAAAAATTACATGCTTCTCCAAAGAAAGTAAAAGATAAAAGGAAGACAATTGCCAGGTAGATTAGTCATTGTCACGTTATTGAATGAAGAAATGCTATCATTTTAGAAACAGTGTCTCATTCATATAAGAAAAATTTAATTTCCTTCCGAAAGGATTTATAACACACGGCAAAATACCTATGAACCTCTGCCAAAACCAATCTTAAAATTCAGTCAGTGACCGTAAGTTGGGTTCCCATTGGACTCAAATGGTTGGTACACTTTCAGCATTCTTATAGTGGAGTTTCTGTTGGTAGATGGACCGAGAACGTACCCTACCTATTTCAAATAATCTCAATTGAATAATTCTGTGCTCACCTTGGAAAGTTTTGATGTACTGTAGTCAATAATACGTCATTTGTCACAAAGTTTATGTTCCAGAATCATTTAGGACCTTAAGTCAACGTCAAATTTCACTTCTTGTACCCTTCCTGCTCAGCATGCAGCACGTTGGGAATCCAAATTTTAATCATTTAACAATGTTTTAATGAAAAAATTTCAATTGTCAACCCAAAAGGGCACTGATTTCAACTTTGATGTTTATTCAATGTAATGTCTCATGATTATTTCTGATTGTGAAGATCTTCCTGTAAATACCTAGACGAGTAAGTAATTCAATTCTAACCTTCAATCCAATTTTCGACTATTACTTACTTGCAGGTATAGCACTGAAGATGGCTTGATAGCCGAAAGCGCTCTGCGGTTTTTAAATAAATTTATTTACACGAAATACGACTTTCCCTGATTCAATCTTAAAATTGATCAAAAATTCCATAATATTTGAGGGTCGGAAGTTATTTAATCATCTACCATCTGAAACTCTAAGTACTATAGACTCGAAAACATTTCGAAAACGTATTGAGGAACTTTCACCTTCGAAGGTATGTTATAGCTTGGATGATTTTCACGGAGCTGGGAGAATCATGACTAGAATTATATGAGTTGTGAGAAAATTCTTGCTGTAGGTGAAAGGCAAGGTTGCAGCAAAGCAAAAATTGATCAAAAATTCCATAATATTTGAGGGTCGGAAGTTATTTAATCATCTACCATCTGAAACTCAAAGTACTATAGACTCGAAAACATTTCGAAAACGTATTGAGGAACTTTCACCTTCGAAGGTATGTTATAGCTTGGATGATTTTCACGGAGCTGGGAGAATCATGACTAGAATTATATGAGTTGTGAGAAAATTCTTGCTGTAGGTGAAAGGCAAGGTTGCAGCAAAGCAAAAATTGATCAAAAATTCCATAATATTTGAGGGTCGGAAGTTATTTAATCATTTACCATCTGAAACTCAAAGTACTATAGACTCGAAAACATTTCGAAAACGTATTGAGGAACTTTCACCTTCGAAGGTATGTTATAGCTTGGAATACTATCTTGAAGACAGATTTTGAGTACTTGAACCTGTGAGGTTAAATCCACTGATCTATTTTATTTATGCATGTAAATTTGAACTGCTTTGTAGAATCTTGTGTACTGTTTACAAGTAAACTTTTGTTGTAGAATTTGTATGATCCAATTATTCTGCAATTATTTCATTGTAAAATGACTGATTTACTATTTTATTTTACATTTTGAATTGAATGGAATTGCATATTCGTTTCGAAAATTTGGCATGACACTTCATTCTTCTATCAGTGTCTTCTATTTGATGATATTTCTGACTTCTGGGTTTGACAGACTGAATGTAATTGTATATTACGTAACGAGAAGGATAAGTAGCCTATTAAGAACGAGCGAAAATTGTGAGCACGAGCCTTCAGCAGAGTGCGGCAATTCTCGAGTGCTCGTAACTAGCCTTAACCTCGAGTTGAGTACTCTTTCTACTCTCACCATGCTCGTGCGGTTATTTTTGCTAGCGTAGCACAAATATCTTCGTTTCCAGGCATTTTCAATTATCAACGATACAGTGGATGACAGCA
>JAVJAQ010002427.1:156367-223562 GCA_032362365.1 Zygogramma bicolorata | reverse complement strand
TGATATCTGAAGTCAAGCAACGCCGAGCGCGGTTAGTACTTGGATGGGTGACCATACAGGGAAATACCGTTTGGTTTTTGGTTTTGTTTTGTTTTTGTTTTGTTTGTTGTTTTTTTTTGTTTTTTGTGTTGTTTTTTGTTTTGTTTTTTTTTTTGTCGACAACAATATTTCTCATTCTGAAGGTCGCGAGTTCAAGCCCCGCAGCAATCAGAGTTTTTTCCAGGTTAGTATTCGGTTAGTTGATGTGGATGAGTGAAATATTCCAGTTGACTATTCGATAAAATAGATATGTATAAACCCGAATATTATAAAAAAATAATTAGTGACATCAATCGAATATACCTTTTTCGTCGATATATCATTAACAATATTGTACCAATATAGTTGAAACGATATATCCTTATATAGCTATCGAATGTTTATCTAATATCGCCGAATGTTCACATTTTTTTTGTGGCCAATATGATATCTACAATATGGGGTTGATATTCACGTAATATTGAACCAATATTGGTCTGATATGTTTGTGCTACTTGGGGAACATCATGTTATTAAGAAAATCACAAGTCTTAACAATTCAGCATCACATGTATTTCGCAAGTAGTAGGTATTTGGACATACATATTTCGAGGCTATCAGGTAAATATGACTAGTCTTGATGCATAATGTCGATATCGAATTATGAATTATTTTGCTTCGATTATTTTTGGTGAGGGCTCTTCGGCGAAAAATCGATGGGTACCCCTCTTCCACCATCTCTGTTCTGAAGGAAGTATCGTTTTGATCACATATTTGTACTCAATAGAAGGTGTGTGTTCCTGGCGTAATAATCTCATTGGTGAACCTGTGAAATGAAAATTCAATTAATATGGAATGTGTTAACTAGAAAAGCTAGAATAAATCAGATGAGGCAATAAAAAACATCAAGAGTTGGAGCGAACTGAAATTTTGAGATTTTCCTATAATTCGTCCAAATTAGAAACTCTACTTTCCATAGAAAACATCGTGGTACTTATATGATAACTCATGCAGATAACATAGGATCTGATGTTTTGTAGGTTATTTCGTTATTAATTTTTTTTATTTCGATTGCGATATATGAAGGGTTTTTGTGAAAATCGAAACACAGTTCAGCCTAACAATTCATGTCCTTTCCTATTTTTTCGAAATGCGAAATTCAAGAATACAATAAATTCCTAATTACTTCAAACTTTCTGAATAATCGTAACTTATATTAGATAGGTATATATCCAATTTTAGGGTTGAAACTGAATATCGTCACTCATAAAATCCGGTATGTTCCAAAAACAACACTGAAAAACAAGGATAGAATAAGGAAGGGGTTATAAGTAGTGCTTTCGTTATTCTCTGATTCAGATAATGTTTATTGAAAGGGCAAAACGCCATCCATTAGTTAGTTGACCAGATAATCAAACTACGAATATCCCTGCCCATTAAAAATAATGACGCTGAGGTTGGAACGATCATTCGATTTCACATTAATTTTTAGAACCCCGTACGCGTAATTCTGGGGGGTTGACAAAAGAGACAGTTGCCACTCCAGAAGTTTTCAACCATTGCTACTTGTTCATTAAATACATTTAGATCAATTTTGGATGCCTCATATAAAGAGGGAAGTTGATCTGGGAAGATTCAGCTCTCAAAATGTCTCAAAATCAACACTTGTAGAACTGAGATGCTAACTATGATTATTGGCTCCATGGCCTCTTCCATTAAATTAGTTCAAGTAGAAGGGGCAGTAGGATAGCGAAACAGGCAGCCACGTGTCGCATGACTTCATAGGAGAGAGATAGATACCATATGTGAATAACAAACGCTTTCGTGATACCCTCGTGAAAGATAGAGAACAAAAAACGCCTTCATAATCGAAGTCGTTGCAGAACAACACAAGTTTTCAACGTTTAGTTGTTCTGCATAGAGTCAAGAAATATTTTACACAGTATAGGAAAAAATGTTATTGAAAACATTCTTGAGAGTATAAATATTACTGATGGAAAAAATTATTATTCAAAAATTTTGAAAAAATATAAATAATAAAAATATTTTTAGCTCTCACCCAAGAGAAAAAAAATCAACACAGTAGTGTAGGAAGAATCACATACATCTTAAAAGTAACAAATTTGGGTTTTCCAAATTCCATCACAAATACAGTTGAAATTGGGGGAAATTTCGGCGTGAAAATTATTATACAGGCTGAGTTGAAAAAAATTCATTTGCAACGCCTTTTCTTTGCGTTAAACAATAACTAGCGCCCTCAATTGGTACGGACTTCGGGCGCCAGCTCGTGCGTTATAGTGTCACCACTACTCCGGGCAGCTGCAGTGAAGAAACGGTAAGCCAGGGGTCTGCGTGGACTAGACGAATTCGGTGGCCAGAACATCAAATTTTATTTGACCTTGCTGGGTTCCTATCCTGTTTACCGGCTGCTAATATTTCTAGATCTGATAAATTGAACACCAATTATATCTTAATTATGTATTGAAATGAACGGAATGGACCTTTACTTCTCTCTGAGTGAGACACACTGATTAAAACAAGCGGGGAAGGAGGAGTGCAACGAAATTAAAAAAAGCAAGTCGGTGAGGGTGACGGAGTCAAGCTTGGGCGGCGGAGACGAGGACATGCAACAGTAACGTTGAGCAATATAAATCAAGCGGAATTAACAAGTGGGGGTGGGTAAGCAGAAGCTCTTCGGAATTCACTCAACGATAACTGCCAACTCGAGTCAGTTTCGTTCAACTCGTATACATCACGACGACCTCGAATTCGGTTCATGACGATATAGGTAACAGGCCCAAGTGATAAGAACCACAGATGACCCGATACACAGAGACACAGCTCCAAGTGGAACACAAAGGACCCGAAGGAAGGAAGAAGAAAAAGACAGCAGGCCCAAGTGATAAGAACCAACAAGTACCCGAAACTGTTGAGTAACGGGTAGAACACTCCCGACGCGTATCGCGATTGACAGACGCTACTGAGCCCAAGTGGTATGAACCACAAAGGATCCGAACGAGAATAGAGAGCAGGTCCAAGTGATAAGAACCACGAAGGACCCAAAAAAAAGGGAAGAGATAGACAGCAAGCCCAAGTGGTATAAACAACAAAGGACCCGAAACTGTGAAATAACGAGTAGAACACTCCCGACGCGTATCGTGAATAACAACTCGAGGTGGCAGCGAACACACTTTCACAATTCACCCACTCTACCTAACGGCGATCTGGTCTCTTATTAGCCTTAGTCAATTCTCACTGACTGGCTTGTGGAGTGGCTGCTGGTTGTGGTTGTGGTTGTGGCTGCGATCTGGTCTCTTATTAGCCTTAGTCAATTCTCACTGACTGGCTTGTGGAGTGGCTGCTGGTTGTGGTCTTGAAATCGAACTGCCTCGACTATGCGGCACTCTATGGTATCTCAACGGTATCCCCTCCATGCGGTTTCCTCACTCGCCGTATCTCTCGGCGCCTGTTATTGCAGGTTTTTGGAGCGGCTATGGGATAGACCAGGAGATATCCAGAGGGTTCGCGGAACGGGAGTAGTGAGCGGGTTCACTCCACGTTATCCTACCGAGTATTTTTTGGCGAGAATGTTAATTTTAGGTCAACAAATAACCGAGATATAACTAAAGAGGTCTGCAAATTAAAAAATTGTTATCTGCGTACGCCAACGTGGAGGCCCAAACACTTGTACGCCTCAAGAAAAATTTAACAATATCTGAACAAAACAAAACCATCACACTAATCCCCAAATTGATAGAGACGGTTCATTAATTCGTCTAGTGACATCTTTTCTCAAGTTGTATGGCATTTTTTTATTAACAACACGAACACTAATCTCTGAATCAAATAGTTTTATTTTTTATAACCATAAGGTACTGTGAATCGAAAATGTCGATTATTTTACGTTTGGTGAAGTTGGTTCGGAAGACTTTTGTTACTTCTTTGATGATAACGGAGTGGTCAACATTCCTCAAAATATTTTTTTGTTATTATATACTCATCGGGTGTGTCACTAAAGACCATATCTCTGAGTTTTTCAAAATTCACTTGTTCATGTGTATTATAATTTAATGTTATTCCTTTAACACTCACTGATTATATCGAACGTTTCATTTCTCGAGGTGGGCGGCATATTCAGATAGTTCGTCTATCATATCACTCAGGTTGTGAATTATATATAATACTGTCCTTGTCCATATGAAGATCTCTATTATTCAGTTTTTCCACATAATTATATAAGGTCAACCTTGCTTTAGTTGTAGTATAGGCTGCCAGTACTTCCTTCACAGTAGGAAGAAGTTTATAAACTTCATCTTAGAAAGACCAGATAACAATGAGAGTGTTTTCGTTCACTGGAAAAATGCTGTTTTACTTCAATGAATGGTCTCGATAGCATGTTGAAAAATTCAGAGGTCTTTTGTTGGTTCTCTCTCTCACCTAATTTTCCCCAGGAACTAGTTATGACAGTTTTACCAATTTGACGACGCCCCGGAATTCCGTCGACACACCAAGCAACACCTTCTCTATCATTGAATTGTCGTATATGGTTGTTTTTCTGATATGCAGTCAGAGGACCGACCCGAAGCTTGCTGTTTAATTTTCTGAAACTGTGAAATACATTCGGAAAATAGACACCCGACTTGGTGACAGGGTCGTACTGTGCAACTTTATATTTTCAAATTTCATGAATTTCCAAGATTTTATATCCCTATTGTAAACCGTTCAAAACTTCGTCTATTACCCAAGTACCGGAGAGCGCTTGTCCTCTCTGCAAATACGGGTACATTCGTCATCTACAACGAGAGCGACAAAGAGGGAACCTCACGTTCATTTTCACTGGTAAAATGGGGTGATATAAATTTTTAGGTGGCAGAATTTTGCATTTCATAATTCTATCTATTTTATTCAAATCCAAGTTATTGCATTCTACCCCTACAAGTACTTCAGGATTACCAATTGGCATTTTCATGAACTTGTAAGGAGCATACATCAAAGTACCGAATCGTTGAACCCTCTTCATATTCGTAGTATAATTCAGTAGCGTCAGTTCTTCCACCATAAAAAGCGTCGCGAGGGTTCAGAGGTAATTGAGAGATTATGGGGTATTTTTCGCTGGAAAGCTCTTTTCGGCAAGAACAATTCCACTTCTCTATAACCTCATAACCTAGATTTCGCCAAAGTTGTCTCGTATCGTGTTTCTATGGTACTAGGGTCTTCAAAAGTGCAGTAATTTCGTTTATATTCAATACATTTAAGACACCCGTGGAAATAACACCAGTGGAATTCGAATATCAGTTTTGTTGACTTTCAGATTGAAAATGAATACTTGAGATCCGTGACCGGCATGTTGAATATTTATTCCTCTGTCGCTTCTCACACAATAACCATTGCACATCTATTTGATTGATTATCTCTTCACCTATAACCATTTTTAGGTATGAGTCCTATGGTCTCAGTTTTCAGAAAGTTTCCCCTAAATATTTTATTACATTCCCCTGAAAACGTTATAGCCTCTGTGAATGAATCCACACCCCATTCTTGTATCATTAATCTTCTGAATTTGAGACAAGCCCGAGACAATATATATATATATATATATATATATATATATATATATATATATATATATATATATATATATAAAATGAGAGATTGCGTCGGGTTTCGCAGTCTGAGGAATAAAGTGTACTCTTTATTTCAGTTCGAGCTTTCGAGTCTATTTGGCTCTTCTTCAGGAACGCTATACAATCAAAAATCAATTCTTAAATATCTTAAATACAGTATAAGGGAATTAACTTACGAAATGTGAGATTAAAATAAGAAGCTGCAAATTCTATATTTATCCATCACACTTGTATATCTTGTAATATTGTATAAAACTAGTAAAATATATATATAAAATTGGGTAGAAGGGGTTTAGAGTTCTCAATCGTTAAAATATACTGATATAAGTGACATTGGCAATGATTGATATGTATCGGGACACTGACATAAAACTACTGGTTTTTGAATAATCTATATGAAAACGAAGTTGAAAATAGTATATGAACCTTGCTGAATTTTATGAAAAAGAAATTTGATGTTTCTCAAATTGAATTTGTACGAAAATTAGTGAATTATTTGAAATCTATTGTTGTTGGTTGTATAATTGATTGACTCTGGGTCATAATATTCTAAAGCCGGTATGGGCCCTACAAGTAACCTTTCATCACGCTATCTAACCCAGAAGCTTTTGGTAGTTTACCGAGGGGTATCAAAAAATAATTGGGAGAATCAATAGATATTACTTTACGTACAGACATCAGCAACAATTTCGTTCCCTGGGTTATAAGCTCCGGGTTTGAGATTTGTTGATGTCAGTATGTAATTGAGCAAGAATTGGTTGTCGTGCAAACCACCAGCATAACCAAAAACGATTGTTCGAATTGGCTGCGCTGGTTCATTACATATTCCATAGACCTGTCTACAGGTCTTATTCTCAAAACATGTCTAATACCACAAGAGCACATTTTTATGTCTCAGACAATTTTCCTAATTAGTCCAAGCAATAGAGATGTTGTCCTTGACAAAAACACTTCCTGGAAGCCGCCTGTGGCATCCCCTGCAGGACAATCCGTAGTTTATTCTCACTTTGTCCTCAACTTGAAAATTCCATTTTTAAATTTATTAACAATAAACAATAAAAGATAGCTTTTTTATTGTAAAATGGAAAGTATTGAAGCAGTGTTAGAGAATAAAAGGACGACGGGTCGAATGATCCGATCAGATTAGATCCGAAGAAAAGCGGGAAAAACCGGAAAATTTTGTTTTTTTATCGATTCCTAACTTTGCAATTTCTCAATATCAAGAGCTGCAACTATGAGGCGCCGTTTGGGTCCAAAGTGTTTTTGCAAATATATGTAATTTTATGTCAATATATTTATTAACTTTGGCAATATTTTTATTTTGTATTCCGATATATGGTGCACTGGCGGCATTTTGTTCACGGTCGAGTATATGGCAACAGGGCGAAGTCATTATTCATAAAATAATAGATGGCGACGCAGGCAGTTGTCATGTGAATAATAGTTGAAATGTCGAGGGAGTTGGCGCTTTGGTTTCGCGTCCGCCTGTGGGTCGAAAAGTCCCAGGATCCTTCATAAAAACTAATTTCGCGATTTGACAAATATCTGGAGTGCCTAATTTGAACTATTTATATTATTGACTCGACAACTGCCTGAGTCACTGCCATCTATTAGCCACTCTATGTACTAACGACTTCCCCATGTTGCCATGTACTCGACAAAATACCACCGGTGCGCCATCTCTTGACGACGTGAAATAGATCGAATTTATAAATATATGGGAATCTCATTTTTATATATTTGTGACACTCAAAACGTAAATATGTTATGTTCGGTAGAAAATAAATATATTGGAACACAAAATGAAAATATTGCTCAATATATATATATTGACATGAAATTACATATATTTGCAAAAACACTTTTGACCCAAACGGCGCCTCATATGCAACTCTGCACGATAGTAGCTATTGATGTGCACTTTATGTGCACCGCTTCAATAGTAACCATTTTATAATGAAAAACCTGAAAAATGCGCTTTTTTGTTGTTTATTGTTTATAACATATCAAACAATGGCATTTTCGAGTTGAGGACATGGTGGGAATGAACTACGGATTGTTCTGCACGGGATGGTACAGGCGGCTTCCAGGTATTATTTTCGTCCAAAAAGCAGTCATCTGTGGCTCTATTGCTTGGCGTAAATGTTGTTGATAAACACACAAGTTTTGTTAATGGAGTAAAGAAACATTTTCTAATGTTTCTTCCTGAGTATTTCCCAGATCGTAAAAATGAAAAGCACCTCAGTCATCGATGGTGCCGCATGAAAGAATTTCGTGGAGAAGTTTTATATTCCTTGCATATTCCACAGAATATTTCCCTTCAGACATATTGTCTGTAGGAAAATGTTATTTTTAGGAATGGTTTTGAGACATTTATCACAGCACATGGTTTGCTCACAGATTTTAGCAGACACATGTTTGTCAACACATTCTTATTCTTCAAAACCTCTGTTACAGACCTTGCATACTATTCTTACCCTGACTGGACAGGGTGGTGTGTTTGCTGACACGCTGGACAAGTTCTGTCACAGTGGTGTATCTGCTTATGTTCGTAGAGTATGTGACAGGTGACACAAAAATAATTACAACAGAATGCAGCTGTCAACGAGACTCACGTTTTAATGGTTATTGTGATGTAAAAGATTAATTTTTTTCACACCACCCATACCCTCGTAAATAACAACTGGCCCTTTGTTCCCATATTCGTATACAGTGATAGTGTAATCGGACAAATAGTATTGAATTTTTCGAGTTCACTTAGACCCACAGCATCTTTAGGTATCTCCACTCCGTTCATTTGTAATAGCTCGAGAGTACGAGATGTTTGCCATTCATAACTTCGCGTAGTTTTTTCTTATTCGAAGTGTTGTTAGCATAGGCTTTGGCAATTACTAACGGTCTAGTAAGACAAAGATAACCATTATTGTTTATAACAATAATCCTCTTAGGTTTAGCACATTCTTCGTCAGAATTATTAAATTTGGATACTATTCTCTTACCTTTAGGCATTTTCACGGTGAATGCACCACGACTGAACTCTTTCGAGCAAAACGTGAAACTTACTTGATCCGTATATACAGATAGAAAAGTGAGCGTGATCTAAAGATGTCATATGACTATTTTATTTCCAAAAAAATGAGTATGGAACAAAATATTGTGAGTTCATTTCAAATTATCAATTATAGATTTCTCATATGAATTATTGCAGAATCGAAAGAAAGGACTTGTGAGAAATCATGTTTCATTCTTCGAATGATCACATTTGTGTAGTTTGGAGCAATAAGTGTTATCTAGAATTTATTCGAATCTATACTATTATGTATAAATAGTATTAGTTATTTTATTTTATTCACGATATTCAGGAAATCATTTCGTATTGCAGTTTTTAGACCCTGGACGAGCCCATTATGTGTCGAGAATCAAGGGTAGGCGACCCCAAAGTTGTTTGTGTCCCCTGGACGAGTTCATTATGAAGGGAGCGAGGTGTTTTGCTGCGGGTTTGTACAAGTCCAGGTAATTATTTTGTCACAACTTGTTTTTTGTTCGAATCTTGACCATTGCGTTATTTAGTCATTGAGAAAAGAGGACCATCAAATTATATTTCGTCTTATACGAGAGAGGTCTTTATTCAAAAATTCTCAGATTCTTGCCGCTTCGTTGAAAGCGTCAAACGCTTCTTCAAAAACGTCTAAGGCTTTGTTGAAAACGTCAAAGGCTTCCTTAAAGCATCTAACGCTTCATTAAGAATAGATCTAACGCTTCGTTAAACACGTCTAACGCTTCGTCTAATGCATCTCGAGAACGTCAAAAGCGTCCGTTAACGCACACGTTTTTTTATTATTGCTGCATACCATGCCTTATGGCAGACGTGTTTTTTTCTTTATTGCTACATGCCCTGTATATCCCCACGTTAGGCATGTTTTTCCTTTAACGCCTACGACATTTTGTTTCTCTATCCCCAACTGTAATGAGTAATTTCACAACCTGCTTTATTTTACGACCGGCACCGTGATGTTAGCAAACTCCAAGTGGTTCGTGCCGATATAATGAAGCAAGAATAGAAGGTTTCAAAAACTATTCTGATTCACATATAGAGAGGTCCCCTAGATATTAAATTATTTTCAATTTGTGTCTCATTCCCCAATAATCTCACAAACTTGAATAAAAGTTCAGATTCAAATCCACGGTTGATGAATAGTATTTTCCGAGATGCATGGCTCTTCCGTTATCCACACATGCACATTTCTAACATGAACGTTATTCTAATACAAATCAAACAAAAATCACTCATTAAACAAAAAAGTATTAGTGAAATGAAATTAAGGTAGTACCTTCATTTGGTCGAAATTTATAGAAAAAGCTGAAATACATGGAACTGTTAGATTTAGTGATAACACGCATTCTTGCGAAATTTGAGCGAGATTGACCTTTTCGTTACCGAGATAATGAATTCAACATTTGCATGGGCTCTTATGGGAAATCGGAAAATTTGACGCAAAATTGCGTTTTTAGTAAAGAACGCATTATCGCACTCGCCGCAGTAGCGAGCCGGACTATGTAGCAACGTCGCACGAGTTGCTCTGTCGAAATGGTTGTCAAGTAGGAAGGAAAATTATAAAATACTATTGGATACTATGAAAAATTATCGTGAATTATAAGTAATTACGATAATAAAAGAATAAGTAAATAAAAAGAAATTATAAAGAATCACGAGAAACTTATAAATGATGGGGCATAATAAATTTATGACATTGATGAATGATGAATGAATTAGAAGAATGGCCAACTTGGAAATTTGGGCGTAGTGATAAAAACAAATTATGTAAACATGTGCGGACGCACTGGGATGTAAACTCTTCACACACCTGTTTCTAGATGTTCCATACTTCATGTCAACTCTGTCATTTCAAACTTCATTGTCAATGTCATTCATAATTCATATTCAACCGTTAAAGTTCGACTTTTATGTGTATTCACCTGTTGAATATGCAACTATATTTTTTTAATCTTGTTAATATTTTAATGGCGTTTTAAACAATTTACTTGGTGTGAAATTTTAATATTGGACTGTGAACATATTTTTCGTCTGTGACATGTTATTTCACTTCACCAACGTTTTTAATACGACTAACCTCAAATACAGTAAGGTTCTTGTTACTGTTTATTTGATGTGATAATTTAAAATAATAATTTTGTAGCTTTTCCCTGAAGATGGTAATAAACATTATCGAAATATTGGAAAAACTGGTGTTATAAGAGTACACTTCCGTTCTGCTGTTCACCCAAAAAAATTGTTATATATATATATATATATATATATATATATATATATATATATATATATATATATATATATATATACATATATATATAATGGCTCCAAAGTGGGAGCCGAAACGTCGAAAGGAGAAAAATTCCAGACGTGGTTCAACCGGAAGTTCCAGGCAGCACATATCCTCGGAAGCCTATTTGGGCATATATATATATATATATATATATATATATATATATATATAAAATATATATAAAATATATATATAAAATTAGTTGTTTTTTCGGGTTCCATTCCGTGTTTTGTGGTTTTGATCCTCTGAAGGATAATTGTCATAACGTTTCGGCAAAGTCTCATTTGCCATCTTCTAGGTGATGATTGAGTTTCGTCCTCCGAACTCGAATCTTCATGCTAACATATATATAGGGTGACCCAGGGGTGCGTGCATGGTCCATAACTTTTTATCCAAGCTATCGACTGGATTTTTTGTTGGAAACGACAGGTCCGACAATGAGCACATTTTGAAAATATTTTCATTCATGTCCCAAAATGAAATACACAACCAAGTGCTGTTTTTTTTTAAATGGCAACCCCCCACTTTCAATACATTTTTGAAATCGCCACTAAATTATCTATACATTGCACCCTAGTTTCAAAGACTTATCTGCAATAGTATTTGACTTATGTCACGTTATGTGTTTAAATAGCGTCATGCATGGACCTACAGATAAATCCATAACTTCAGAGCCATTGAAGATAACTCAACCAACTTTTATCCAGTCGTTTCCTTGAGCTTCGACGCATCTTTGAAATGCGAGCGAATTCGAAATCAATGTTCCATCGCCTACTACGATTTTTTTAAAATGACAAATTACAAATGGCAATAACTCGACTTATTCGAATGCAACACCCTGTATTTTATTGTACCAATGAATGGCATTTCTCAAGAGATTTTATGAGCTTTTCGTCGATATACGGTTTGTGGGGTCTACTATTTGAAGTTTGTGAAGTATGTTGCAAAGTGATAAATGTGGATGGTTCAGGTGGAATCTAGTAGATTCTAGAATGTCACCAATAATAATAATAAGTAGTTTGACTAAAAAGCCATAATACTTCTCATCTAACGTGAATGCATGAAAAGGGTGATCTAGTCTAGTAGCCAGAAACCGAGTATCTCCGTAGTTTACGCCGGCCGATAAATTTCTTAAATAAACAGTAACAAAGACACAGGTAAACTGAAACGAGAATTTGAAAAAGGACATGGTGGCGCCTTCCTACGGAAAACCGCTGAATAGGTTAGGATGAGAGATCACAGAAGCCTGTATGCAGAAAAATGATATAACCAGCAAGCTTAGGCAGATGGAATATCAGTTAAGTTCAAATCAGAAACGAGAAAAATGGAAGTTGAATTGAATGCAACTAGTACGCGAAGCTATGAATGTGCCAACACCTAGTACTCTCAACTGAGGCTGGATTCAGACAGATCCGAAATCCGATCGTACGACGAAATTTGAATTTAGACCAATCAGAAAGCTGATCGGTCTGAATTAAGCCTTATTTCAAATGACAGGAGTGAAGATACATAAAGATGGTGGGGGTCTAAGTGAACTCGAAAAATTTCAAGACTATTGTTCCGATTACACTATCACTGTATACGAATATGGGAACAAAGAGCGAGTTGTTATTCATGAGGGTGTGGTTAGTGTGAAGGAAATAAATCTTTCACATCACAATAACCATTACAACGTGATAGTCTCGTTGAGAGTTGCATTCTAATGTAATTATTTTTGTGCCGCCTGTCACATACCCTACGAACAAAAGCAGAAACACCGCTGTAACAGAACTTGTCCAACGTGCTGACACGCCAACACCACCCTGTCCAGTCAGGGTCAAAATGGTATGCAAAGTCTGTAACAAAGGTTTTAGAGAACAAGAATGTTTTGACAAACAAATGTCTGCCAAAATCTGTGGCAAATAATGTGTTGTGATAAATGTCTGAAAACCATTCCTTAAAACATACAACATGTCTGCGGGGCAGTATTCCGTGGAATATGTAAGGAATATAAAACTTCTCCATAAAATTGTTTCGTGTATGTGGATACTGGCAGACCATAGATGTCTGGGGTGCTTTTCATTTTTTACGATCTGGAAAGTACTCAGGAAGAAGCCTCTGCTGATGGTTCTTTACTCCGCATAAACCAAACTTGTGTGTTCATCAACAACATTGTGAAAATTGTCTGGGGACAGACATAAAAATATGCCCTTATGGTGTGAGTTTTGAAAATAAGACTGATGGACAGGTTCATGGAATATGTAATGAACTAGTGCAGCCAATTCTAACATATCGTTGTTGTTGGTCATACTGGGGGTTTCTACGACAACCAATTCTTGCTGAATCACATACTGACATTATCAAATCTCAAAACGGATCTTATAACTAAGGGAACGTTATTGTTGCTGATGTCTGTAGGTAATGTAAAATTTATTGATTCTCCCTATTAGTTTTCGATGCCCTCAGATAGACTACCTTTATGATTTTTTGTTAGATGGCGTGGAGAAAGGTTACTTCTCACAAGTCCGAAAACTGGCACCATGTAAGGCCCATACCCTCTAGATTATTTTGACCCAGAATCAATAAATATACAACCACTCTCGACGAAGCCAAGGACCCCAGAAAGCAACTCATTGAATGGCAATGGTTTCATCTGAACAAGGGTATGTCTTTCAGAAAGAGCTGGTGGAATACTGCATAAGTGATATGAATATATTGTCTCTGGCTTGTCTCAAATTCAGAGAATTAATGATACAGGAGAGAAGTGTAGATTCATTCACAGAGGCTATAACGTTGCCAGGGGCATGTAATGAGATATTTAGGAGAAACTTTCTGAAACCTGAGACTATAGGACTCAAACCTAAAGTGGAGTGATAATTAAAAATAGCTGTTCAATGGTTATCGTGTGAGGAGCGAGAAAGAGGAATAAAAATACAACATGCTGGTAGCGGATCTGGAGTATCCATTTGCAATCTGAAATTGGGTGGTTTTTGTGCGTCAACAAACAAGATTTTCGAATTTCATGTGTGTTCTTTCCACGGATGTCCTGAAAGTATTGAATATAAATGAAATGACTGCAATTTTGAAGACCCTAGCGTCACCATAGAACTGCGTTACGAGACAGCTTTGGCGAAAACCGAACGTTTGTGAAATATAGGTTTGGGGTTATAGAGATGCGTATTTTCAGCGAAAAACACCTCTTAATCTCTCAAAAACCTTTGAACCCTCGCGACGCTTTCTATGGTGGAAGAACTGACGCTACTAAAAGTGTAAAGAGGGTGAAGCAATTCGGTACATTGGCGTGTGCTCCCTCTACCTTCACGTCAATAAGTACAAGAAAACGCCTATTGGTCATCCTGAAGTACATGTAGGGGTAGAATGCAATAACTTGGATTTGAATAAAATTGGTGGAATTATGAATTCTGCCACCTCAAAATTTATATCGCCCCATTTACCGGTGAAAATGAACAATAAATCGATGTTCTCTCTTTGTCGCTCTTGTTGTCAAAATATGGATTACGAATGTACCTACATTTGAGAAACGAGCGCTCCCCAGTACTTGGGTAATAGACGAAGTTTCAAAAGATTTAGAAAAAGAAAACACAATTTTGGAAATGTAAGAAATTTGGAAATAAGTTGTACAGTACGACCCTGTCACCAAGTCGAGGGTCTATTTTCCGAATACATTTCTCAGTTTTTGAAAATTAAACAGCAAGCTTCGGGTTGGGTATCAAAAGAACAGAAAAATAATTATATGCGAAATATTTATGATAAAGAAAGTTACTTTGTATGCCGACGAAATTGAGCCTAATCCAGGGCGTCGTCAAATTGGTAAAACTGTCATAACTAGCTTCTGGGGATAATTGGATCAGAGAGAGAACCAACAAAAGACCTCCATCTTTTCAGAGGTATCTGAATTTTGCGATATGCTATTGAGATCATTCATTGAAGTGAAGAGCATTTTTTCATTGAACGAAAACACTCTCGTTGTTAACTTGTCTTTCGAAGATGAAGTTTATAAAGCTCTTCCTACTGTGAACGTAGGCAGCCTATATTACAGCTCAAGCAAGGTTGATTATATAATATATTGGGAAAAACTGGATAATGGAGATATTTATATGGACACAGATAGTATTACATATATTTCACGACTTGGGCAGTATGATGTACTCTCAGGCAGTTTCTTAGGTGACATGACACACAAACTATCTGAATATGGCACGAGTTGTTACATTACAGAGTTTGTTTCTGGTGGTTCAAAATTATATTCTTATCGTGTATTTTCCTTCTTGATGAATGAAACGTTCGATATAATCGGAGTTGGAGGAATTACATTAAATTAATACATATAAACAAGCAAATTCTGAAAAACCCAGAGATATTGTCCTTAGTGACACACCTGATGAGTATATAATAAAAAAAATATTTTGGAGAATCTCGACCACTCCGTTATTATTAAAGAAGTGACAAAAGTCCTCCGAACCAACTTCACCAAGTAAAAAAAAACAGTAATTTTCAAGACTCTCCTTCACCCTAAAAAAACTATCCCCGCCCTACTCAAATAACCATCCCTGGAATTAGCAATAACTTGAATTGACAAAACTCATCATCTACACCAATTTTCTATAATTCGTTTAACAGTGTTTTGTGAGGGCTTCTGCTTCTGCGTATACCGAATAGCAAATATATCACATGTTCTTGAGATAACCCTATTACATTCGCCATAAATAATAAATAGATTTAAGTAATCTTCATTCGAATAATTCAAACGAGCCGGAATGATTGATTACAATGACATTTCCGTGGCAATTGATTGTTTCCAACGCAACTGCGGGAGCCATGGCCAACTAAGAATAAGTAAACTCAAGAATACGAGATTTTCTGGAACTGAGACTTGTTAATTCGCCAATATTTCGAAAACTGTTGAGTGTAGGCATAGATAACCTTATTCAAAGTTAGCTTCATTTTCGATGCCGAATGGAATGAGACTAAAAATTTGGGGGGTTTCCATTTGAAAAAATGGACTTATAATAATTTTTTCAACCGGATCTATATCATTTTCTGGTGAACGCCCTGTATAACTCTGATCGAATTTATATCGAAATTCTACTGAACTGGGTCCTCTCCTATGAATAAATCGATACACAATCGAAAATAAATGATCATGTCCAGAAATAAAAAAAAATATTTTTCGGTCGGCAAACGCAATTTTCAACTTAAAATTTGAAATATTTCGAAAACGGTTAGACTTGGGTATAGGACATTATACATGAAACATGTTCAGAATCATGCGTAAAATCTAAAAACCTTGATAATATACAGGGTGTCCCATATAAAATAACGAAGTTGGGGTCCACTTCCGGTAAACCGGAAGTGCCACAATCTTTAAAATGTTTTAGTCGGATAGCACTTATCAACAATAGTGAACTCCCAAATTTTCAAATTCGGCCCACCTATGGTTTTCTATATATTGATCGATGCAGTTCCCGGAGGGACGCCCTGTATATTATGGATATCCATTATGGATATTGTGGATGTCCATCGTGAAAATTGAATGTTGATGCATTGAAAACATATATAATGGAATATTTCAAAAACAACAAAACTGAAAAACAATTTACAAAAATGCAATTCTGTTGAATGAAATATATAAGAATCTATGAATTATGATTCAGTCTGTGTTTCGCATAGTTTTTCCAAATCATTTTTTTGCACGTCTCAACCAGTTTTTATAACTTGACAAACCGCTTCCATCTGCAACAACTGAAATAAAAAAAAATCATTCTCATAACAATCATAGGAAAATATGTTCCTAATGATCATTTTAACACATTTCGAGCTTTTATTTGGCATTAAATTTGTAAAGTCATATAACCATTTTCTATTTTATTCTCTCGTGAGTGTTCCATATTACTATCTTCACTAAATAACATCTAATGTAATATTTCAGTTGAATATATATTGTATATATATATATACAATATATATATATATATATATATATATATATATATATATATATATATATATATATATATACGTCCGGTTGAACCGCGCCTGGAATTTTTCTTCTTTCGACGTTTCGGCTTCCACTTTGGAGCCATTCTCAAGACTGCTTGGCTTGGTGGCGAGGCCTAAGTCTCCTCAACCCCCAGCACTCATCTTGGCAGAGTGAAGATTGTGGTTTGGTAGATGGAGGGATGGTATATATATATATATACATATATATATATATATACATATATATATATATATATATATATATATATATATATATATATATAGATATATATATATATAGATATATATATATATATATATAGATATATATATATATATATATATATATATATATATATATATATATATATATGTGGTAAAGTGTGTACAATCCGGTGTCCTCACCGATTTTGACGATATTATCAGGGAAGGTTGAAAACGCCATAAAATGAGTATTGACATTGAAAATTTTCCGCGGGAACGATGGAAAAGTGTTTTTTTTTAATAAAATACACATTCGAGGTTAAAAACACCTAGAATAAAATTGATGAATATAACATAATTTTGGACGTTTACTTACGTGATTTGGCGATATGACTGATCTAAAAATACTACTGTAGAGTTTTGCTGCACAAATATATAGCTTGGGTGTCTCAGTATTGGATATTTTTCATTTTGAATAATGCTAAAAAGTCTGTAAAAAATGAAATTTCTTAGCTGACATTTCGCTGTCAAATGTCAAAAATTGATGTTTAGAATATATGCAATGTTGTCACATTGCAAATTGATATCTTAGATTATAAGATATTTAAAAAATTGATATCGAATTCATTTTACATTATTTGGTGGCCCTAAAAAAGGCCGTTTTTGTTGGAAGTTGACTCAAAATTCTTCCTGTAACTCGTTAACTTCATCTTCGTCAGCTTCATAAAGGATTCCATTGTCGTCGTTATTGGAAGCAGGATTGTACAAATGACCGGCTAACTTTAAAAACTCATCTGTAAGATTTTCATTGCGGTGGCTACATTTCTTGTAGAAAATATACCTTGCCAAATTGCCAGGTATGTGGGCTCTTTTACGCCCATTGGAAGTGTTGATTGCCTTCGCATGGCGCCACGATGACTCTATAGCATTAGTATGTGCTCCAGTTTCGGCATCTTTAAACGAAATGGAATGGTTGACCGTAAGGTGTTTATAACCATTTTCCGAAAGACAGTTGTAGGCTTTCCAGCAATCAGAATATATGGTAGTACCTTTTTCAACCCACTGTTCGATTATTGGAAGCAGAGTGTCAGTGTCTCTCTGCTCTACTGCCACCATAAAGATTTTTCCACTACCCCTCTCACCCCCCAGATACCCATTGGCCTTCAACATGATGGCCACGATGGTATTTTCTTTTCCCGAATTTGCTCTCATCGATTTCCACAATTTTCCCTGGACCTCCAAGCTTTTCAGGGTTGACAAAAAATGATTGGACTAATACCTCCCTGCAAAAACTTGCCCAGTCTATAGCAGTTTTTTTTGCTTATTTCTAATTGTTCACATATTAGTGAAAGTGAGGCATTTTCCAACCATAAATTAACGAAAGCAAGAATTTGGAAAATGGACATCTTGGATTTAGAAAAAAATGTTCCATCTCTGAATTCTTTAGAGTAGCGGCATTTTGTCTTTTTCTGTTTACGAGCAGAAACCATATTATAACAATTCCATCTCCATCCATCCGGTCTAAAAACAAAACAAGTTAATTCAGAAGATATAAAATTTGGCTAACATTCGTTTTAACGGACCCCCGCTAGTGGGCGACCGAAAACGTTTTCAGACGTAACTCGTCGAGTTGAGTCGATTGGCATGACTTTCATCGTCCGCAAAGGTCAAATAAAAAAGTTAGGTTAGGTCCTTTATGCATGTCATGGCTGCGAGTTACGTTCGTCTGTGGAATTTGAATTCCCTCCCGACGACACCAATGGACGGCATCACTTGGGCTCAACAACAAGGCCTTTTCTGTTCTGCGAAGAAGTGCAACACCGACAAAATCGCCATGAGTGTCATCGAGCAAAACCCGGGTGTAAAACGCTTCCGATGCCCGAGGTTAGAATAGGTTACATTAGGTTAGTTAGGTTCGGTTACATAAGGTTAGTTAGGTTCGGTTACGTTAGGTTAGTTAAGTTCAGTTACATTAGGTTAGTTAAGTTCGGTTACATTAGGTTAGTTAGGTTCGGTTACATTAGGTTAGTTAAGTTCGGTTACATTAGGTTAGTTAGGCTCGGTTACATTAGGTTATTTAGGTTCGGTTACATTAGGTTATTTAGGTTCGTTTACATTAGGTTAGTTAGGTTCGGTTACATTACATTAGGCTAGTTAGGTTACGTTACATTACATTAGGTTAGGTTACATTAGGTTAGTTAGGTTAGGACCTAACCTAACCTAACTTTTTTATTTGACCTTTGCGGACGCTGAAAGTCATGACAATCGACTCAAATCGACGAGTTACGTCTAAAAACGTATTCGGTCGCCCACTACCGAGGGTCCGTTAAAACGAACTTTTACCTAAAATTTTGTGAATTATACAGAATATATGATAAAATATAAAATATTTGGTGTGTCTCAGCAAATATAAGACAAATTCTACCTTCTTCTCTTTCCGGATATTAAACTCCCTTCAGAAGATAGGAATAATTCGTCCTTTTCTGCACTATAGACCTATCAAAAGACACACGATATACTCACCAAGTCTCATTAGCACATTATTTCACCTTCTTTATTAAGATATTTCAGCAAATTTCCTGGATTTTCATATAAAAATGGAAAAATTGTCTGGAAGATTTCAGCTGTTTGAAAACGGCTGTTCCGCGCGCGCGGAATTGTGATCAGAATCTCATTGTTATGCCATGAGTTTTCCGGTTTTTCTTCTTTTCAATATATCAGTTTATTCTCTGAAGTATTCCGCCAGTTGATTCAATCACAACTTGACGTTCAATCATGAAATCAGTTTGAGTTTGAGTCCGTATAAACGAAAAGAACTACGAATTGATAAGGCTGTAACGTGACGTGGATGGGTTTTCGGCAAAAATGACTGAATATAATAGAGATATTGACCTCCGCAATCGATAAAAGCTGTGCTATTCTCAGGAAGAGTTCGAGACTGGAGAAAGAAAAAATAATATGTATATTTTTTACCACACCTCGGTAAAAACGCAATTTGGGAAAGGTAGATATACTTACGAGTCTGTTCCTCATAAAATTGCGTACCGAACAGAATTGATCTGAAATCTGCACGTCCATTATCATTTTTGAAAAACGTTCAAGAGTGAGAGAAAAACAAATCATGTTTTTCTTTATTTTTTTACCCAGGTAAGAAATCGTCCGGCCTCATACAGCGTTAGATTTTAGAACTCAATGGTAATGCAACAGTATGCTAACACTTAGTTGAAATGGATCTAATAGTTCATGTACAAGGTAATTATTTATTAGCACCAGCGCATTCCGCATAAATGTCATAGTTAAAATCATGTCCATTATTTGGCCTTCAAACTATGAATTTTATCATTTTGACATTCCAAACGAATAGAGCTATGGAGCCATTTGTCGGTCGGTGTTGTCGAGCGCACTGCTGGCTGGTTCAATCCGCGGTCGGGGAAGAATTTTTCTGACTGGCTCGTTGCACTTGGCAATGAAATCCTCATCAACATTCGATTTCCACCTATACGTCATATATTGGGTTGTACATTCTATGGATGTCCACTATGGACATCCTCAATATCCACAATGGATATCCATAATATATATCCAGGCCAGTCTCAACTACCGACACAGTAGGTTTCTAGCTGACACCTGTCAGAAAACAACTTCTCTCTTGCCTACTACCACGAAAGAAATTCGATTCTATCCAACCGGTGCCAGTGCAGGGTTCTTCGCAGAATAAAATCATGCATATGCTTTTGGCGATACAAATGAATGAATTGATTTTCGATTATTGGAATGGGTACACTCGCATATCAGTTTCAAGCTATTTGGCCTCTCGTCAGTACAAGGTAGTTTCCATTATCAAAACAACGTATAGTAATGATATTTTAATAGGATGAATGTTTTGTGGAGAGGCAAGAATAACTTCTAATGTTATTTCTCTTGCCCAGTAAACACAGAATATCTAATAGATGCCCATTTCGAGTCCTGTTCAAGGCGAGATATCCGTGATATAAAATGTATATCCATAAAATATCCCATAGTAGATGTACCTAGGATATCCGAAACGAACATACAGGATACATCCATAGCATATCTAAATGAAGTTTATTCTATATATCCATATTATGTATTATCCACTCATCCTTCAGATATCCATGAGAGATAAATTATATATATATATATATACACACACACACATATATATATATATATATATATATATATATATATATAAAGCGAAGGGTAGTCTTGACTGACTAGTTAAGGAGAAATACGGAATGTTGTTTGGGGATGCAGTCAAATTACTGGGCTGTTGTTTAAAGAATACTCTTTGTTATCTGGTCCAGATAACAAAGAGTATTCTTTAAACAACAGCCCAGTAATTTGACTGCATCCCCAAACAACATTCCGTATATATATATATATATATATATATATATATATATACTTGTCTACCGTAGATTGTGACATCCGGTAAAAATAGCTACGTTATGACATCCGAGGGGAAAGAGGGGTGCGACAGAGATGATCTACTCGTGACATCTAATATACATTCACAGACAGTCTACGTCGAAACATCCTCAAAATATCCTAGCACATTGTGACATCCCAACAGTGGAGATTCTGCGCTTATATCGAATTATCGACCCATATCAATATTATGCAATTTTTCAAAGCTCTTTGAGATAATTTTGTATACCTTTATATACGGTTCTCTCAAGAATGCAATCTCAGTTCATCAGCATGGCTTCATGGAGAAGAGATCATGTGTCACTAACCCCTCATGTATTTCACAGAACAGTGTTGCCACGAATCAAGTTGAATATCCAACTAGAGGATCAAAAATCATATTTCGAGGAAATAATAGTTATAGCAGAAATCATTTTTTCCAACGAAACTGTCTGGGACGCTTGTAACTAGTGAAATAAGGAGACGAAGTAAGAACAGTCTTATGCACCATTTTCATCCACTACGAGTACATTTTCTTCTATATATATCATGAGTAGATAAATGATGGGTCAAGTGGTGGTAAGTGAATAATATTTCAAATTAGAATACAATTCATATGGGTGGTACACGTTTGTAAAGCAACTTGTTCGTTTTGGTTATTGGTTATAATCCTGTGTTTATTAGAAATGAAAAGTCATCGAAAAATGTTTTTAAAATTGAGCTGTCATTCAATTGCAATAAATAGATAAAAATAATGTTATTATATGTATAACCCAGGTTATTCTATTACTAACAGATTTAAGCGGTTGCCAATCAAAGTACCAGTTCGAATACAATAGCGCCAAGATTTTTCAAATCTGTTACTCAGAGAGATCCTAACCTACATCACACATCGAAATTAATACTTTGAAGCGCATTTGTAAAAAAGTTCGTCCTTGTGAAGGTGTTTTATTTATCATTCATCTTGTCATTTAGTAAGCATGCCTTCAGTGCATACATTCATGATGAAGCATCTTCATTATAAACTATTTTTCTGAGGTGTGAGCTAGTGGTCAACAATCATTTGCAAGATTTGTGAAGTTAGAAAAAAAACATCAATGAAACATATTATTGTTTATTATATTTATTCACAATAAACATTTTGATTTGTGCCCACGATTTATTCGCGAACACGTTTGAATGAATTTGGACTGAAAATTATCTCTCTGTATCTGTAGAGTAGGGAGGAATGAGTGTAGACCCACAGCACTTAGGCCACAATATGACCTCCCAAGGAGTCACCCTCCTATGACATTGTCCATCCTGCCTTATCCAGGAAGGAGGAAAAGTCACCAGGGGACATATCTTTAATATCGGCAGGTGTAGGCCGAGATTCACCGAACACACACTCTCTTATCGACGATAGCTCCAGACATTCCCATAAGACATGCCTGATAGCTTCATCTTCCTGTTCACATATTCCGCATAGAGGTGTGTCCACAAGCCCCATAATATGGAGGTGTTTCCTTAGTTGACGGTGTCCAGTCAGAAATCCCACTATTCAACGTAGGTTCTTCCTGGTCATCGCCAAATATTTATTCGGATCCAGTTTCCCAGGGTCGCCCAGGGTGATCCTGGCAAAACTGCATGCTTTGGTTTCATCCCATCTCCTAAGGGATTGACTATGGGTGTAACGTTTGGCTAGTTCCGCAATTGTCGAAGTCGTCAAGCCATGGGTGTCATCTGGTCCCAAAATTTTTAGTCCAGCCGCCATCCTGGCCAAAGAGTCAACAATGCGGTTACCTTTGCCTCTGTCGTGCCCTTTGACCCACCTTGATACGATATTGTTATCTACCAAGGCGTTAGCTAAATCTTGGTGACACTCTAGTACTAACCCTGAGATAATACGTTGTCTATTCAAGGTTAGTAGGGCTTGTCTACTATCAGTGCAGATTATTATGTTTTTGCCAGAAATTCCTTTTGTTTAACCTGGGTTCAATTGCGTCACTGGCTGCCTGTAGCAGAGGTACCGCAGTGAGCGCCTCTCTCCACAGGCCCAGCCTCAGTTGACCCATTCCTACCTCGGGGTTCACACTAGCTGTGCGCAATCGTAGCATGGCCATTAGCTCCTTGACGTGCAGGTCCAGAGGTGTCAGACCAGTAACTTATTCCATTGCCGCGGTTGGTGTCGTTCTCATGGCTCCTGTGATGTTTAGATAAGCCATTCGCTGTATTTGATATAATGTTTGGATGGCCGTTGCTTGTAGAGTTTTCGGTCCCCATGCAATGGCTCCGTACGTTAGCTTAGGTCTTATTATTGCAGTGTTGATCCAGGTGACTACACGGGGCGAGAGACCCCATGTGCGTCCCACGGTCGTTCGATACTGCTCAGAGGCCACATATGCTCGTTTTGCTCTTCTTTTTTTCTAGTGAAAAGGACCATCTCCGTCTTTTTGGGATTGATCGACAGTGAGTGTTCTTTACACCATGTTTCTGTTAATTTGAGACCATCCTACTCTCTATCACACAATGTGTTCACGAATTTGCTGATCTGCAAGATAGCTATGTCATCTTCATATGCATTGTGTAGAAACCATTACTGTTGAGGTGACTAATCAGGGTATCCAGGACTATGTTCCAAAGAAGGGGTGATAAGACCCCTCCCTCCGGACATCTCCTCATGACCAGTCCCCTCACAGTAATGTCTTCTACATTTATACTTATTGCTCTACTAGAGAGCATCTTCAGTATCCATTCTCCTACCACCAGGGGTATGTTCCTGGAGTTAAGTTGCTGGGTGATTGTTGGAAAGGTCGTTTTATCGAACGCTCCTTCGATATCTATGGATATACCCTGGGTGGATTCTTTATTATTCAATGATCTCTCGATTCTGCCAACCACTTGGTGAAGGACCGAATCAGTGGACCTTCCCGGAGCATATGCATGCTGATTCGGATGAAGTGGATTGTGAACTTCATCTCTTATATACCGCTCGCACAGCCTCTCCATTGTTTTCAAGAAGAACGATGTGAGACTAATTGGTCGGAATGCTTTTGGTAAAGTGTAATCCATCCTTCCTGGTTTGGGTATAAATACCACTCGTACTTCTCTCCACTTACTGGGAACATACCTCAGAGCTAATGAGGCTCTGAATATTCCAACCAGGTGCGGCATAAGAATATCCAATCCTCATTGCAGTAGGGCTGGTCTTATACCGTCAGGTACTGGAGCTTCGAAGGGGGAAAAGCCCGATATGTCCCACCTTATCTTGCCCTCATCAATTATTATTGTACTATCAAATTGCCAGTCGTATTGTGAGGGTGTTATTGGTACTTCCGTCCGGTTCGTCGTTCCAGGGAAGACAGAACTTGGGTAGTGAGTTTCTATAAGAATCTCGGCGCTCTCTTGGAGGTTGGCGGTTTTGTCGCCATTTTCTCTCGTTAGGATGCCGATACTCTTATGGTGGTCGTTTGAGAGTGCCTTTTGTAGCCTTGAAACTTGCGGGAAATCTTCGATTGCCTCACAATAGACTCTCCAGGCTTCTCTTTGCTTTTGTCTGCAGACTTTTTTGATTTCTCTGAGGTTGGCTTTATATATTTCCCAGTCCGCTTCGAATTTTGTTCGTTTTGCTTCGTTAAAGGTCGTTCTCGCTGTCTTTTTGAGGTGTTCCAGTTCAAGACACCACCATTTATTGGTTGTGCTTTCTGTCTGTACCATCCTCATCGGACAGGATTCCTTATAGGCAATGTCTATTTTGTTATTGATAGATACCGTGTACCTTTCCAATTCTTCACTATTACTAGGAGTCAGGGCCTCCGTCTCCCGCAGAGCTCCTTTCAAGAGTCGATTATATAGAGCTACATCCGTCCTCTTCGGATCGCAGGATTTTACAGTGGTCCTGAGATCCTGGTTTACCGTATAGGTCAACCAGCGATGGTCTGACATAGAAATATGATCAAACACTTGCCAGTCTTGAATTTTATTTGATATTTTGGCTGTCGCCAGCGTAATATCTATTAATGTTTGGCTACGGGCGTTAATGAATGTCGTAATGATTGAAAATTAAAGTAAATTCATTATTGTCAACCCCTAAAATCACCATATTTTCGAATGAAATCGTACCAAAACAGTCTTGTGGAGCTTTCATTTTGGGGTAATTTGTTTGGACAAAAAATCTAAATTTTTCATCCCGAATCCTCGCATACCAAATTTGAAAAGAATCTGACTATAATCGCAAACCTTCTCCATCATATTGAAACTGATATCTTTATTTTATGAATCTTGTGAAACCTTGCATAATCTCCGATCTTACTGAAGTATTTAGAAAATTTGACATGAAGATCATCATACTCTCAGACCCTAAAAACCCTACACACCAATTCTTAATTATATCAGTCCATATTCATGAAACTCGTCCTCCACCTTCAATTCATGAATGTAAATGAAAAAGAAACATAAACTCAGACCCCGAAAACCCCCACAAACCAGTTTTGAATTGAACCAGATCATAATAAAGAAACTCATCCGCCATCTTGGAATCGCTATATCGAATTTATGAATTGTGAATGAAATTTTGTCAAAATCAAATTGGTACATCTGACCTAAACAAACGAACTAATACACGAATGAAACTAAATAATAAAAAAGATAAACTGAGTTGCTTCAATGTGGTTGACAATATCCTTTGCTCTAGGGTAATGGTTCGAACTTCCATTGTCCATATTAGTAACTCTATTGAAACGTGTTACTAAAAACAAAATAATAAAAAAAAAGTTATCGCCAGTAGACGAAACGACAAAACATCGTGGGTATACTCAAGCCGAACCTTGGTTTTAACATCTGTTCATACTATTTCATTTATTTCTTCAATGACATTTTTTGCCTAATATCACATATTCGATATCTCACTTTTCTTGTCACAATAGTATTTCATTTATTCCTTTTACAAACAATTTTCTGACTAATATTTTATAATCTATATCTCAGTTTTTTGTCACACATTACTTTCTTTGACCAATCAAACCTTCAATTTCATTTTCAACCAAAAAATTCATGTCGACCTTTTTGTTTGGATTTGATCACCTTATTTGTTTTTATATTTCAATTCCTTAAGTTTTCAGCAAAAGGTTTCAACAGAGTTGATAATATGAAATTATAGTTGATGATTAAACAAATATAAGTGGGTCGAAGAATCATCATCTTTTTTTCCTGTTAATATTCCCAAGACAACTGGAGACAATTGTTACATCTCAAAAAATGGTAATAGTATATTTTCCTTAACTCTTCCCAATACTCCAATTTCTCACGACAGTATGTCTTTCTTTCTGGAAGTCACATAATGCACTGACCATGAAGGGAAATCCCGATAACCTATTCTAAAAGTATAACATCCCTAAATATATTTTTGTGGCGTTGCCAAATGTTGGATGTCACAACTCATCATGGACTGATAACAGTGTATACTTGCAGGATGTCACAGGGTTTCTTCATCCACGTGTATACACGTCATCGGTGTATACAAAAATAGTATATCCGAGGATGTATATGAATTTTTTCTTATATAGATTCCATACTTTATGGCATCCTTTCAAAATAGGTACCCCCTGCACTCTTCATCTTCCAGTTGGCCGAAAAATAAAGAAAACGTTGTGACATCCGAAATTGGATGTCACAGCGTTGGAGGATGTCACAATGTAGGTAAAACTTTTGTATGATGATGTTACAAGGATAGGGGGACGAGACTATATATATATATATATTCATATATATATATATATGAATATACATATATATATATATATATATATATATATATATATATATATATATATATAGGAAAAGGTGTAGAATCCGGTGTCCTCACCGATTTTGACGATATTTTCAGGGAAGGTTAAAAACGCCATAAAATGAGTATTGACATTGAAAATTTTCCGCGGGAACGATGGAAAAGTGTTTTTTTTTAATAAAATACACATTCGAGGTTAAAAATACCTAGAATAAAATTGATGAATATAACATAATTTAGGGCATTTACTTACGTGATTTGGCGATATGACTGATCTAAAAATACTACTGTAGAGTTTTGCTGCACAAATATATAGCTTGGGTGTCTCAGTATTAGATATTTTCATGTTAGAAATTGCTAAAATTCTGTAAAGAGTGAAATTTCTTAATGACAAATGTCAAAAACTGCTGTCTAATAACAAATCAAGCGGTGTTGCCATATTTTCATCAATTTGAATTATACCAAAATATCATTCTGAATGAATGAATTTCCTTTTTTTAATGCCCTTTTTGTAATCATAAAATAGAAACAATCTTAAATCTGGAGTAAATTGTTTTGGCAATGTATTTTATAAGAATTTGACAAACAATATTATGATTGTATTTCAGAATCTGCCCCTAATTTTTTACTTGATAATGGGTTTCGATTCGAGTTATCCATGAACTTCATTTGGATATGCTATGGATGTATCCTGTATGTTCGTTTCGGATATCCTAGGTACATCTACTATGGGATATTTTATGGATATACATTTTATATCACGGATATCTTGCCTTGAACAGGACTCGAAATGGACATCTATTAGATATTCTGTGTTTACTGGGCAAGAGAAACAACATTAAAAGTTATTCTTGCCTCTCCACAAAACATTCATACTATTAAAATATCATTATTATACGTTGTTTTGATTATGGAAACTACCTTGTACTGACGAGAGGCCAAATAGCTTGAAACTGATATGCGAGTGTACCCATTCCAATAATCGAAAATCAATTCATTCATTTGTATCGCCAAAAGCATATGCATGATTTTATTCTGCGAAGAACCCTACACTGGCACCGGTTGGATAGAATCGAATTCCTTTCGTGGTAGTAGGCAAGAGAGAAGTTGTTTTCTGACAGGTGTCAGCTAGAAACCTACTGTGTCGGTAGTTGAGACTGGCCTGGATATATATTATGGATATCCATTGTGGATATTGTGGATGTCCATAGTGGACATCCATAGAATGTACAACCCAATATATGACGTATAGGTGGAAATCGAATGTTGATGATGATTTTATTGCCAAGTGCAACGAGCCAGTCAGAAAAATTCTTCCCCGACCGCGGATTGAACCAGCCAGCAGTGCGCTCGACAACACCGACCGACAAATGGCTCCATAGCTCTATTCGTTTGAAATGTCAAAATGATAAAATTCATAGTTTGAAGGCCAAATAATGGACATGATTTTAAATATGACATTTATGCGAAATGCGCTGGTGCTAATAAATAATTACCTTGTACATAAACTATTAGATCCATTTCAACTAAGTGTTAGCATACTGTTGCATTTAGACCAAGAGCCCGTGTCACTATTTTTGGTAGTGATAAGTTTACGCCCATCGACCACTGAAACTTGTATTATCGATGTCGACAATGCTACAGAGATTCTCGCCATACATGATTTCCGGGGCGAAGTTAGGGTAGGGGGCTGACCGATCTGTATAAAAAAAGGTGAGCAAAATTTGTCGTAAGTTTACGACTGAGAACATTGGGAAAGCAAAGATTCCAGGAAAATAATCCGACGCTCGCTTATTGTCAGTCGCCTACATCGTGGCGTTCACCCGCTACAACCCTCGAAATATGTATAAAAAAAACAACAACAAAGAAAAACCAGTTCACAACTGACAGTGGGGCAGATCTTACCATTAGCATTTTAATGACACAAATTTCGCAGGCCAGCCTTATTCAATGGGGCGGAAGGGCGCTGGGCCCACCTGTTTCGGAAGAATTTCTAAGTTATTTTTTATGATAAGCTTACGACTGATTCCTTCACAATAATGTTCAATTCCAACTGTCCAATTGAAAAATGCAATCAACAGTCATCAAACAAGGGGTGCAAATATTGCCGTTCGTAAAATCAAGTTCCTGGAAAAGCGCTCTATAAAGCTTGTCTACATTTTTATCATAAAAATCATATGTTTGTGACTGACAATCAAACATTCAGGTACAACGTAAATACGTGAATATGAAAACACCTTTCTCAGCTGTTCATTGTATGGATAAAGCTCACTTGGTAGCTAAACTGCAAGTTTCTTGCATTTGCGAAGTGCAGGTATAATATGACAATTATTGAAATATCGGCCCTAAATTTTTCGATGCAGTAATTTGACGACTGACACTTCGAAACATACCTGAAGTGGACTCTGCTGGATCGGTTAATTCACGTGTCAGTCATCTCATGTATCGGTGGAATGTTGTCAGTAGTCAACAAATGCAGCGTCGCGTGAAGCACCCTGATCTGTATATTCAGCGATTACTTGCAATTTCCGAATGTCCGTACTCTCTATGAAATGTTTATGAGTGACAATCATAAATGTAGTTACAACGTAAGCATGTGAATGTGAATATACGTCTCTCAGTTGTTCCTAGTATGAATGAAGCCTTGTCAATCGCTAAAATAGGACGCATGCCACAACATCATATAGTATATTGTTCAAAGAACATGGAATTATAATCATTTCATACTGTCGCAAAGCGTACGAGTGAGAAATGAGCTTTCCGGGTGAGTTATACACTATTTTTATTTATATTTTCTGACTATGCATTTCAAGAATAAATGTAGGTATTTCAGTTCATGATTCTTTTTTTTTTCCAAACCAAATTGGAACTCCAGTACGACCCTGTTGCCGACATCTGAGTTTACCGTCAAAGAATAATAACTATCTGTATCACTATACTTGATTCTCCACATTGAATTTCCACAGAAATTTAATCGTGTTTTACCATATAGTGTCATAACATATAGAAATGGCAGATTCCTCACTTCAAAATATAACAGTTTGACCCAACTCGCTCATATAAAATGTTGCTAATGAGGGAGATGAAGTTGAAATTTTGAGTTTGTTTTTTTTAACTTCCAACGGTTTTGGATATTAATGAAATTATAATCTGGTAAATTTGTGGTATGAATGTACGCTTCAGTTTTTTGTTGTTAGCGCTATTCGGTTGTTATCATTTTTTTTTTCATTCGATATCGTTACTTTTGATGATTTAATCTCAAGCATTATTTTGGTTTTAGTCGTGCGAGATCGTTTTCGAATCGAGTTTACATGAAAGTGATTTGCACTATCCAAATTGAACAAGAATACATTTTTGTGTAGAAAACTGTAGAATTCAGTAATCTGCGATCGAAACCTCAAAAAAAAATACATGCGAAAAAAGTTAGGGTTTGACCCACCCCTGCATGGAATCTTGAAAGGAATGTTATTACTTTTCATCCGTGATAAAAAGGATTAAAAACTCTAGGAATTTAATTTTTTTGTAAAGTACCGTTTCGGAGATTTCAGATTAAAACCATCCCGAAAGTTGCATATTCAAATGGCTGTAGCTCATTTAGGTAGAATTTTAACACATTGGGCCTTCATCTTGGGCCTTCATCTTGGGCACGCCTTTGAATGGCCATAACTCCCTAAGAGACCATTTCCGGACACATGTTTGTGTGTGAACTTTCTCAACCCTTTCTGTAGTTGAAATTTATCTATGTAATTTCAGGACACCCTTTATACATATATACAATGCTTGAAGCGATTTACACTGAAATGACGCATGTTTTCAATTTTTATCGGGCCTTTGCCACACTTTAAATGATTATAGGTGACAGGTTCTTGATGAAGGTGGTACAACTAACATCGTGTGAATTTTTTGAGCATAAACTTATAATATTGAAGTATACCTGAATATTTTTGCAACTTTTCAAGGGCCCAGTTTCTTTTTGCCACGTGGTACGTGACTGACGGTAATAGATTCTCGATTTATGCATAATAGATTACTTGCCCCTAAATTTTGAAACGTGAGCTTATCATAAAAAAATACTTAAAAATTCTTTCAAAACATGGGGGGCCCAGCGCCCTTCCGCCCCATTGAATAAGGCTGGCCTGCGAAATTTGTGTCATTAAAATGCTAATGGTAAGATCTGCCCCACTGTCAGTTGTAAACTGGTTTTTCTTTGTTGTTGTTTTTTTTACACATATTTCGAGGGTTGTAGCGGGTGAACGCCACGATGTAGGCGACTGACAATAAGCGAGCGTCATATTATATTTCTGAAATCTTTGCTTTCCCAATGTTCTCAGTCGTAAACTTACGACAAATTTTGCTCACTTTTTTTAAACAGATCGGTCAGCCCCCTACCCTAACTTCGCCCCGGAAATCATGTATGGCGAGAATCTCTGTAGCATCGTCGACATCGATAATACAAGTTTCAGTGGTCGATGGGCGTAAACTTATCACTACCAAAAATAGTGACACGGGCTCTTGGTCTAATAACCATTGAGTTCTAAAATCTAACGCTGTATGAGGCCGGACGATTTCTTACCTGGGTAAAAAAATAAAGAAAAACATGATTTGTTTTTTTCTCACTCTTGAACATTTTTCAAAAATGATAATGGACGTGCAGATTTCAGATCAATTCTGTTTGGTACGCAATTTTATGAGGAACAGACTCGTAAGTATATCTACCTTTCCCAAATTGCGTTTTTACCGAGGTGTGGTAAAAAATATACATATTATTTTTTCTTTCTCCAGTCTCGAACTCTTCCTGAGAATAGCACAGCTTTTATCGATTGCGGAGGTCAATATCTCTATTATATTCAGTCATTTTTGCCGAAAACCCATCCACGTCACGTTACAGCCTTATCAATTCGTAGTTCTTTTCGTTTATACGGACTCAAACTCAAACTGATTTCATGATTGAACGTCAAGTTGTGATTGAATCAACTGGCGGAATACTTCAGAGAATAAACTGATATATTGAAAAGAAGAAAAACCGGAAAACTCATGGCACAACAATGAGATTCTGATCACAATTCAGAGATTCAAAGAGAATTTATAAATCAAGTTGGGGATTAAAACTGTTAGGACCCATGAATTGAACTAAGTTGTAATAAAATGACATATTCCAAATACAGGGGTAGCAGATTACTCCATTGGTCGTTGATACCCATTCGAGGACAAATGGCTACATACAAGGTAGCCGAATGTTGAGTGTGAAACGTAAAAGCTGGTGTTGTCTGACAAGGCGATAACACATTTCTGTTGTTTGATCAATATTTAAGGGATTCAGCTCATACTGATCATCTGAGTCTGGTCAAATGAAAATATTATAGCTATAGGAGGGTGGACGGTAAGGAATTCCAAAGTTTGCCGTTTCATTGTTTACCTACATTTGCTTCGAGTAATCTTCTGAACATTAGGGTAAAAATCCATTATAATCATTAAAAAAAGTTCATTTAGTAGGTACATGAAAACTTTCATTACAGAACCTTCACTATTTTACAGAATTAAATTATCACTTTCCGATATCTAATGGAATTTTCCAACACATGAATTCATCGTTACGGAATTAAAAAAACTCGTTATTGTATAATTTTACTAGACAGTTCACGAAACCGCTACACGTATTTCACTATTCAATAGCTTTTTAAGCGTCTTATTATACCTGTTTTTCAATCACGTTATAAGTTACTAATCTATAGTCAACTTCTTATAAATACATGGTCCAGATCTCAACTCCAACTATCTAATTTTAAAGAAGAATACCGATATTTTTGCTTCTCCTTATATTTGCAGAGCTTTTGAGCATCATTCTTTCATTTTCAGGCGAGCCCAAATAAAAATAATTCCTGTGAAGGGTAAATTTCGATGAACTCACCTTTTTTAAATCACTACCAATTGGCATTCAGTTTTTACCATCAGCTTCAATAGGGAGAGAATAGTTTATATTATAGAAGTTCAAACCAATAAAAGGGAACATCCTAGAGCGTTTTTCTCCAACGACGATTATTCGAATAATCTGTTACTATCGCCCGATTCATCTTTTTGAACTACAACGAAGTGGAAATTTGCTTATATTGCTTTTTAATGATATAATTCGATTCCATCGAAACCAATTACAACATTCAGCACAACCCCTGTTTATTCCATTTATTTTTGGCGAGAATCGAGGCGGATTCATGCAACGTTCATTATGATTACATTAACATAACATTATTATTACATTTTCACCAACAAAATGTTGCCGTTCATGCAACACTCAGTACATCATAAATTTGTTGTTGAAATCCTTGTATACATTATAAAGATGTTCATATTTTCGAACTTATTCCATTAAGCCACCTTGATCCATAATATCGCTGAATACTTATAATATAAACTCAAAAATAAATATCACATAACCTAAAACCATCAAATGACTTGTTACTGCACATGCGCATTTGCTGTTTTCACTAAGAGTCGTAATGTAATGAAAATGAAGTTGAAAGTTGTCAACGTCTTACTTAGTGCGACTAATGTAATTGTAATGCACTGATATTTTGCATGAACCGGCCTTTAGGAAAAGCACTTTGATCAATCTTTCTGTTGTACTATTCAATATGTCTATGCCACTTTCCTTTTCAACCAATAGTTTTTCAAGAATTATTTCAATTTTCCAATGATTTAATAACTCTATACTCAGTGGAAAGAGAGAATGAAGTTTTGGGATCTATTTTTTGTCTTTGTCTTTTTCGAATCAAAGGATGTTGTGAATCTTTTTGATTCTACTACATTCATCAAAGTTTTCTTATTCCTTTTTTTCATTCGGAGAAGAAACGCGAAAAAAAAGTTCGTCAATCATCATACTTTTTTTTGGATTCTGGAAACTATTTGGTTTATTCAATAGAGAACTCACCTTCGTTCGGTCCCCTTTCATTTGGTCCCCTGGGAAATCCCCAGATATAATGACTCAAACAAATAAAAACAATTGCTATCACTTTCACAGAATTCATTTTGCTTCGAATTATTAAGAACTACCGATAACTATGCCCGTCTCAAGTCGAATGAATCAAAATTGATTGTGGCTTCTTGGAGGTGAATGCAAAAAATTCCATCAAATGTGCCGGTGAACCTTGTAACGAATATGTAGTCTAGATAATTGGAGAATGCTGATACTACATCATTTGTTCGATTGATTTCGAAGAAAGCTGATTGTAACTAACAGAGGCGTACGATGTTTATTGCTTTGTTGACGCTCATCCGGATTCAAAAAATCAAACAGAAACGGAATCAATTTCTGTTCTACAGGAGTGGCCATTCGGAACAGTTTATATCAGTTTCGTCAAAAATCGTTGTCACATTCACAAAAACTCAACTTCAGGTACATTATCAACACTCTATACATACATACAATTTTTTACATTCTGAGATATTTTTAAACTTGAAAAAGACAAAAAAACATTTCAAAGAAAGATTTCTTTCTTTAAAAAAGAGGCCAGGCTGAATAACCGCTAATTTTCCATCACATACTCACCATACAGTTGATATCTTTGTATTTGTATATATATATTTATATATATATATATATATATATATATATATATATATATATATATACGCGTCCGGAGTTTTGTTCTCGACGTTTTGGCTCCGATTTTGGAGCCATTTTCAGATTTTCAAGAGATAAATGTGACTTCACGCTGAGGTCAATCTGCCTACTCCCCAGGTCTCGTCACGAGTTCTTTCTAAGGTCTCAATCTGCCTACTCCTTAGATCGAATGGGAGTTTATGAATCGTTTATGAATTTGCTGAAAGAAAAAGAAACTGTGACATAATATGCATTGTCAGGATTATAGCAATTAGTCAAAATATTTGTCAGCCACTTTGCAAGTTTACTATTTGGAGAGTTAATTGAGGAAACTATGGGTCTCATAGAAAGAGACGGTTTATGAATTTTTGGCAGAAAGCAGGTGCAACTGCATTGGATATAATCAATGATTTGGCTGTAACCTCATCAATCATTTCCTTATTCTTAAGTAGTTGAAGTGATTTATGGCATTCTGGTTGCGAAGTGCAAACAGGATTATTTTTAATTTCTTTGTAGTATTTAGTGTCATTCAATAAGTCATAGCTTTTGTTTCTTTATATAAACATTACATTTGTTACCCTTGTCACTTCTGACTACGTAGAGATCAGGGTTTTGTTTGAGAAAAAGTTTACATTCGTCGAATATTTTGAATGAGTAATAGCGATTCCTTCAACAACTATGATGAACATATTCAATTTACATCTGAAACTGAAGTAAACAGGAGCATACTTCTCCTAGATATGAGTCTATATCGCATCATTCAAACTAAATGGTACGAAAACCCTGTGCCCGTAACAGGTCTCTTAATTTCCACTCATAACACCCATCGAGAATGAAATGCATTAAGACTGTCAATGAAGTTGACTACACTAGGAGTAAATTTAAAATTAACAGGACAGGATTGCGATCTCACACATATTGGACAAACTTCTCGTAACTCCTCAAGCCACATAATTTCTCATAAAAGAGACTGTAACTGCAAAAAAAATCACTTGTGCTCTAGCAGACAATGAAGTAGAAAATTAGCACACAATGAATTTCCAGCAAACTGAAGTATTGTGACAGAAAATAATTACTACAAAAAAATATTCAAAGAGATAATTTTCATCAATAATCATCGGAGCAGTATGAACGAAAGACCCGATTTGAATAACCCCAGTATCATTTATAACTGGAGTTCGAAATTAGAACAAGATGTGTAATATTGTAGTTTAGTCTTAGGTAAGTTGGTAACACTGAGTGTCTAGGATTGTCAATTGTCAAGCCTGGTTGTTGACGCCTTAAAAGTAGTAATCAGTAATGATCATGTAGTTATGGTAGTTGCTCGAAAACAATAAAACTCCATTGCTAGAAAGTGGATTTTATTCAAACCACAAGATGAAACACAAGATGATTTTTCTCAATTCATGATCGAAATTCCCTATAAACATTTTACATTTTCATATTTCCCACCTGTTGTCAAGTGGGTATCACAATTTTTGGATCTGTTACTTCCATAAAATCCACTAAATTTACCAGTGCACACATTCTCATTGGTCTTTCTCAACACTCACTTGATTCTCATTGGTCGATTAGACAGCTGACCAACACTGATTTGTTTAGAGAAAATTGCGTTCGTTTCACAATGTGTGTCATGTATATGTGCATTCTATAAGTTAATACTTCTGTATTATTCCTAAGATATTTGACCTGTCCCATCTACACAATGTAGCACAAAGGACTAATGAATCTATCTATCTATCTATCTATCTATCTATCTATCTATCTATCTATCTATCTATCCATCTATCTATCTATCTATCTATCTACCAACCAATAGCTTTCCAATATCTCTCTCCAATATTAACAACAGAATTATTTATTTTTGGTTATAACCACCATTGAACACGTTTCACATTTTGCTTCCACCACAAGTTTTTGATATTTTTCATTTTTATCATAATGTTCATGAACAGTTTCAAAGTGTTTTCAATTTATTATAATTGACGTTCAATGGAGAATTGCTCTTCATGTGTGATATATGGTTGCCGACTATTTCCCAAAATGTCAAGTTGTAAGTACTCACGACTTCACGCTTTTTAAAGATTATTTCGTCTCGAAATTGTTTTTTCCACACCTCTCAAATTGTCTTGATAAAGAAAATGAACATTTCCGGAAGCTCGACGAAATGACAAGGAGTTTTCTTAAACCTTTGCCCATTTTTGCACAAAACCGTACCAAAAACGGTCCGTTGAGGGACGTATATAGAGAGAGTAGGTGAAAAATAGTTCCAATAAGATTTTCAAGCAAAACATGAGTTAGTCGATATCGAAAATTCTTTAATATTTATTTGGTGAAACTTTTTGTGAAAAAAAGGATACTTCTCCATAACTTGTCAATAGGTAGTTTTCGAAAAAACTCGGAACAGAAACAATTAGGTCTATCAATATCCATATAAAATATGCAAAATGAGACAATGTCTGAGTTTCATGAAAAATATTCACTTATATTGATTATGATAAACGGCGTGATTTTCAATATTCATTTGGCAATAGTTATCGTGAACACCTTGTAAAATAATAATAATAAAGTTTCCACTGCCCGGTCCACCAAGATTCTCGAGCAGACTGGCATGCACGTGTTTTGCTTTAGAATCAAACTGAAATTATTTTTTGCACAAAAAAAAGTTTCACTAACAAAATCTCAACGTGACCTCCCAGGCTACTCCCAGATCTCACGGAGCTTCGAGGAGAATCATTAATTCGATTAAGAAATCGCAAAGTAACCTCCCAGGCTACTCCCAGATCTCACGGAGCTTTGAGGAGAATCATTGATTCGATTAAGAAATTGAAGAGATCTATTTGCTCGAACTGTTGGCATATAATTCTAAAGTGAGTTTGAGTTCAGACTAGAGCTGCTTTTGATGCAGTCTTTCTTTGAAGTTGGTAACAGCGTTCAATGTTGGAAATAATGAAAATCTTTCAGCTCCACAATTAATGATCCCATTCATTTGGTGAATTGTCCTTCAATATCTTTTTCTTCATATGATGTTGAATTTTTTTTTTCAGTTGCAATAAAATACGATGAAAATTTTCATAAATGTAATTTTAGTATGGTTTAATTATATTTTAATAAAACTGTAACTAAGTGAAAACAAGAAAAATCCAATATTAATTTATTATTGTTGTTATGGAATGAGAAGGGAATAATTGAACGTTTGATCTAAATTAAATTTTAATGGAAAAATGAAAACTATATTTTTCGAGAATTCCTGTGGTGCTTTTCTACGCCTTCTCAAGCCAAAATCTCACAGCTAAATCTGTTTCCCTGAAGGACGTAGATGATTTACCTTCATCTCATTACATTTTGTGTTATGAAGAATGGCAAACATTCTGCCTGATTTTCATAATTGTGTGGTGGAAACCACAGAAATATATTTTTACATTTCGGTACCTAAGGTATCATCAACAGTAGATGAGTTCCTTTCTATTGTTTCAATAACTCAGCTATGGAATTGTGTTGAGTGATTTATATCACTGATAAGATCTAACATCAATAGGGTCAAAACTCCAATTTAGGGCTTCGCGAGACCAAGACTGATCAATCTTGTTCTTGGTCTTGGTAATTCAAGACCAAGACGAGACTGGCTCAGCCTTGGTCTTGTTTTTTGATAGTCTTGGTCATGGATCAAAATGTCTATAAATTTGAATTATTCACTTCAATTGTCCAACAGTTTATTCACATTTAATAGGTATTTCGTATTTCTCAGTCATTAACAATTGTTAATTTGTACGGGTAGGCGAAATACATTTCCCATTTCACCAAAAAAAAATAATTTTTAAAAAATATTGAATGAAGATTTAAATAGACCCAAATAGCGCACAGGCAGACAGGGCAGCAAAGAGGTTCAAGAGGGTCGGAATGTTAATTAGGATTTTATTGACTATTACAATTGATTATTGTGTGATGAGCAGTAAGATACAGAGTCGGCAGAAGGGTGGAATCGGAATCCCGAAGAAATTGCAATACTTTTTATATTATGTAGGAGTTGGAAAATATCCCACAGCTGAACAAATATATTGGTCATAATTTATTATGTTCATTTATTTATATTAGTATCGAACGCTGGTGGGTGCAACGGTGCAACTACAACTATTCTGTATCTACCTTCCATGTAGAAATATAAATAACACCCTTATAAAGGGTGAGTTAATGAAGCTGGGGTAATAGGTTGTCGAAAATTGCGAAATCACGCTTTTCACCTGTCATTATTTCAAGAACAGTAGAAGATATGTATAGAATATTAATAAAATGTTTAACCTAAAATCCAAATAGGTATGCATCACACAGAGTGATTTATTTGAAATAAAAAATCGTTCAGCTGGAAGTGACAACAACATCAAAAACATTTTCAAAACTTCCAAATCCAAACCAAATAACTTTTTATTTTCTTTTCTCTCTTCAATAGTTGGAGGTATGAACCACTACGACCTCACAACATACTAGGTGTATGTGTTTGTTGTAAACTGCATTACTGAATTTGAAATATATATTTCCTGTTTAGAGTGAACAAAAATCACAAAACCGACCATATGAAAAATGAGTAATTCAAATAAATTGCCATAACATTTTCCATCAGGTTTTTCTTGATATTGAGTAAAATAAAGTTCATTGCTTTCATCACAAGACCAAGACCAAGACTATTGGGAGATACTCTTGGTCTTGGTCTCGAAAGTCAAGTCTTGGTCTTTGAAGATTTATTAAGTCTTGATCTTCGTCTTGTATCAAGACCAAGACTAGTATCTTGATCTCGCGAAGCCCTACTTCAATTGACATTCCCATGTAGAATGTTGGTTTTACAGGAACAAAAAATGTTGTTTTTCAAGATAACTACTACAAAGAGAATATTAAACATATCTGGAACATAGTGAGAGGTACAAGGGAAATATTACGAAATTGTTTGCAGTTTGAATTGAAATAAAATAAAAAGTTGAAGTAAAAGTGTTCTTCTCCAAAGAAGTTATGAGAGATAAATACTAAGGCAATAAGGACAAATATCTCTTTTAGAGAAGCAAGTTCTTGGAAGCCTCAAAATTGATAAGTGAAATACAAAACAAATTTATTTAATTTTTTTTCGAAAATTTTTGGAGCAAGTATGTAGCAGATTCACATTTCAGGAACATTTTCAAAAAAAATCAGTTGACTTAAAAAAGCACTTATCCTTATAGAGGTTTTCTTTAAAACGATAGCTTTTTCGAAACTTGCTTCTCAACAATCCGGATCTAGCTGCGTTCTGTGGCAAATTCATTGGTCATCAATAAAGGTATAACCCTCTCGTTGAATTCTGAAGTTCAGTTATTTCTTTGATCATTTTCATAATCAAATTCATTTTCCAAGAGTGTTGATGAATTTTGTAAATAGGTATGGATTGTAGCAACTGTTACATCATTTAACATTTTGATTTTACATTTGAGAGAGTCACGTGCCACCAAGGTTCTGAGAAATGTTGTTGGTTGGGGGATGTCTTTCGGATACTCACCTTAAAAAATTGTTCATCAGTTATGTTTCATAGTCTTACTACAATTAAAAGACATGGTGGATGGAAGTCCAGTACAGTAAGCGAGGGTTATATAGAAGACTCGCTACAAAGGAAACAGAACATTGCGGATCAAATTTTGTCCAAAACTTCGGCGGATAACATTGTTCTCTGCCCTGGTACAAACTTCACCAAAATAAACTCTGTTACATCTACCAATGAGACTGGTCATGGAGTTTATTACCATAATTGTAGTTTCACTAATTGTACATTTAATTGAATAAACACTTCATTTTGAATTATATTTTTATATTTTCTCTACAAATAAATCACTTTTAGCACAAGTGCTAAAAATGATTAACTTTTAACACCAGTGTCATAAAATGGCATTTTAGACACTGACAGGATGCGTCAAAAATTATACATTTACTGACGTTTGTAGAAAAAACATATTAGACTACAGGCCAATGTCAGAAATTGATGGGTCATTTGAACCACCAGAAGTCCTACTTAGAATGATATAAGGGTATAAAATAAAAAGATTCAGCACTATGCCATCACTTGTGAGCTGTCCAACTGAGTGCAGGTGAGATTTCAAAAGCACAGGTAGAGTGAGTATATTTTGGTCATGTATTTTTGTAAGGCATTCTTACCATCAATAGATCCATTAGATCCATGGAAAATATTGAGAAAACGCGCAGTGCTGTACAAAAGTAGTGCGCCACAAAGTTGGAAATTCTTTTAAATTTTCGGCGATTTTAAGGGTGAATTTGGTCGTTCGATTATGTACGGCATCAGTTCCATACAGTTTCAATTCCTATTCTAATCCATAATTCCACAACGCCGTACAAAAAATCATGCGACAAGGGGAAAAAAATCAAGGGTTGCAACTCCCTTCCTTTCCGTGGTCCGGGTGATGATTTGACCCAACAAAAAATCAATTTATTTTGAAAGTATTTCATGCAAAGGAAACATTTTCTCAAATGCCGTATATTTTTGTTGGCCCAAAGGAGGAAAAAGAACTCCAGAAATATCTATGTAACAAAATGTACTTTACGGTGGTCGTTTGCACAATATTTTTTTATACGGCATTCAGATAGTTCATTTGAATTTAATGCAATTGTCTATGGAAAGTCAATGCGGTACAAATCTGAAGGTTCATAACAATAAGTCATAAAATAATATATACATAGGATTTGTAGGCGTATATCTATATCTGTTAATACTGTATCTTATACCGTGAGGTACAGTTCGATAACCCCTTACATCAGCAAGATATTGTTCGATGACCCGAAGACGACATCAATTATTTATGCTGATATCTGCAAAGTCGGCAATAATTTATATATAAATAGGATCAATTTAATTATATTCAACAGTACTTATATTTCATAGTGTTAAATTGTTAGTCTTCAAATAAAAAGTTATTAAAAACCGTTTTGTGTGAACGGGAAATATAATTGGCGCAGTCAGTAGGATTCGAACCTATGCTCCCTTCATCCCTTCTCCTTTCATTGCTCTTATGGTGGATCCCATGGGTTCTCGTAGTCCGGCTAGGAATGTTATTAGAGCTTGTTGTTGGAAAAAATTCTTCTTGCTGGTCTTTATCGTATTGTCGGCAGTGTGTAATTCGATATAGTTTGATATTGTGTTCAATAGCCCCATAACTTTTTCGTGAAAACGTTGTGGGGTTTCATTCTGATCTTGTCGCAGGTTTACCAAATCTCTTGTCAAGGAATTTTTGTTCCGTTGGTCAGCGAAGTTTTGGATTAAGGTTCCTTTGATGCTGTTCCAGTCACTACATCCATAAACTGAGATGACATCTTTGGCTCTGCCTCGTAGTTTCTTGAGTAGTCCCAGTATCAATATATGGTTCTGGAAACAACCGGGATCTTCAGTATTCCAGAATTCATTCAGTAGCATTGTTGATACGTTGATGAACTGGTATAATTCATTTGGGATTCCATCGTATTCGGGTACAATCCAAATATTCTTCAGGTCGAACTGGTTTGCCGTGTTCATGGAATTTGGGTATGCCATGTTGATGGGATTTATAGATTGGTCAGTTATTTGAGTAATAATTGGTGGGATAGAATTGGTATTTGGAAGTGGATTTGATAAAACTAAGGTAGGAGGACGTGAAATATTATTTGCTTACAGGATGACGATGATGGCTCGTTGCATATTCGGTAACCAAAAATGTTCTGATAACTTATTTTTATGTCGATATTTCTTGATGGTCGATAGTGAAGAGGTATTCTTGTCTACGGCCGAAATTCTTCTTGGAGTACTTGCTTCTCTATGGAACTTGGTTCGGAGAATAGTGACTGCGCCAATTATATTTCTCGTTCACACAAAAGGGTTTTTGAAAACTTTTTATTTGAACAGAGTAACAACTTAACACTATGAAATATAAATACTGATGAATATAATTCAATTGATCCTATTTATATATACATTATTGCCAACTTTGCAGATATCAGCATAAATAATTGATGTCGTCTTCGGGTCATCGAACAATATCTTGCTGATGTAGGGGTTATCGAACTGTAACTTCTCCATCCCCTGGGGAAGTCTTGTAAGGGACGAACAAGACTGAAGATGATGCTTCGTGTTCGGGAACTGGTGGATCATCCTTGGATGGTTCTTTCTTCGTTTGCCTTTTCAATCTATAAAATACGTATAGAATGAAGATGGTGAGTGAAATATAAATGGGAGTCATCCAGAAATGGCTAAAATCAATTGCCTGGTTTCTTCTGGGATGAGTTGTAATCTTTCTTCTTCAGATCAAATATGAGTTTGTCCATTTCAGCGGTTTGATTTAACGAAGAGTTGATGTGGGATATATTCGTATTTGAAACCAAAAAAATTATGAATGGAGTCACCCAAGAAACCGCCACACAAGGTAACAAGACCAACTGGTATGTCAATTTTGCTGTGTGTTAACGTAAATAACCATTTTATTCACTTTTGGGAAGAGACACCATCATTAATATTATATCTGTTGTTTGAATCACAAGTTGAGAAAGCTTTCTGACTCTCTCTGACATCGAGTAGTTATTGAGATGGGTCGTAGGGCGGCCTATAATATACATTTAGCCAGTAGGGTAAATTTAGAGGCATTTATAGATATAAGTACATCAGATTTTTGTGTCCTGTGTACACATTTTTCTGTTTGTGGAATTTTCATTATTCTTATGCATTGCTGGTCTCAGTAAATTTTTTTCAATATTTTGATTAAACTAAATCTTTTTTTTTGTTATAAATTGTTTTCACTGCATATTTCTTTTGTTATATATTTTTTTTCTAATCTGTTTTGTAAGTTCCTATTTTCATTTTGTTGCTAATATATTGCTTGAAGTTATTAGAGGATTTCATTTCCTACAAGCCGCCCTATTTTCAGATTTCAAACCCTAGGTTTCTTACTAAAGACCCTTTCTTCTTGCAAAGGGCCGAATTCATGTCTTTTTCGACAATAGCCTTAAAATCCAAAATTTGACGTGGAATTACCCTCCTCGTCTGATGACAGCAACTGCCCTTAATGAATTCAAAAGCCTTTAGCCAATTATTCTATCTAGTGACGTGCAGAGGGATTGTAATCTGATATATGATTTTTTTGAAGAAAGCATAAAGTAATTGTTGATAAATGATTTACATAAGATACTAGAAGCATTCATGCAGAATTACAATAACTCTCGCAGTCGTTACATCTGGTGATCTAGCGTTGGGATTATTTTTGCTAAAGTGTGAACTAGTTGAGAAGTGTTGATAAGCAAGTGATAATGTTAGAAAAATACATAAATAATACCCTTTCAGCAATTACCACACTAGTAACAGAGCGGTGGGATTGTAAAGTTGTCTATTCTGTAAACATAAACTGATACAGATAGGTTGAAATAGAGGTACAATGTTAGAAAGAAAATATTGAGGGATTATTGTGGGTACCTAAAAGAGCAATGAAAATAAAACAACAATTACAAACCCTACCGTTCGTTACAGTACATTGTACCACTAATTACGGGTCTTCTTCACTCTGCTGGAACTGCGAATCAACAATGAAGTGAATGAGCCTGCATGTCAAAAGAGACGAAAGGTTTAACAAGTTGAGCCGTGAGATCGCGAGTTCTGACCGGCTTAAGTTAATTTTTTTCATTCCAATGGCAGACGTTATCATACGAAAAACTTCGGTTGGTAACTGAATCTCGCCAGTTGAGCAAATTAAAAATAAATGATATTTAATTTGAGACAAACTAACAAAGTTGACATCAGTGGAAAAAGGTCAGGTTTTATTTCATATAATTGCACCTTTTTTCATAGTTATTGTATGACAATCACTTCAAATGCTTCTGTCATCGATTCATGTTAATACATTAATAATAATAGTTACTGTTTGAACGTCATTATTTTGTGGTGGATCGATATTTGTTCCTTAGTTTTCTGGGTATTGTTACCTACCACAATCTGAAAAAAATAAGAATTAATATTTGAATCTATACAAGTGTAGAAGGGCAGATTTTCAATCTACCCTGAAAAGTTGCTGCGTCTATTGAAAAACAGTTCTTTCTGGATAGTACAAGTCCAATTATATGAAAAGTTGCTGACTAATTGGACTTGTTCTACGGAACTAATAATAGTTATAATATCAAAAATAATCATGGTTTCGATGGACTGGGTATGCGTGAAATTCAAGCACTCGCGGAAGGAATATATAATGCTCATACGCCTAATCGGACGAATTGTTCATTAGATATCTTAATAATCCTGAATATTTTATTGTGAATAGAGATACTGTTTCTTATGTTATTTCTCCAAAATTCATGATCAGCGACTCAAAAACCATAAAATAACATCAAGTTGACGAGGCGACCTCGAAAAGTATACGAAACGGCCCCTGACGGTCGGACTATATGCAAATCAAAGATGGGTTGAATTCCGTATATGGGGACCCTGCATCATCATTTACCACAGTGAAATTTTGGGCAACTGAATTTAAATGTGGCCGTAAGAGCTTGGGAGACGATGAACGTTCGGGACGTCCAAAAAGTGCAACCACCGACGAGAACATCGCCAAAGTTCACCGAATGGTGCTAGACGATCGCCGAATTAAGGTGACAGAGATAGCAGAGGTTATGAATATGTCAAAGGAATGGGTTTGTCACATATTGAATCAGCATTTAGATATGAGGAAGCTGTCCGCGCGCTGGGTGCCACGTTTGCTCACGTTAGACCAGAAACATGTTCGAATGAACATTCACACATCACTGCAGATGAATCTCGATCTCGGATACACCATCATACGGAAATACAGTCCGAACAGTGGACTGTAAAGGATAAACCGGCTCAAAAAAAGCAAAAACTGTTTTTTCGGCTGGAAAAGTGATGGCGACTGTTTTTTGGGATAGTCATGGTGTTATTTTAATTGATTATCTTCAAAAAAGAAAAACCATCACAGAAGCATACTACGCATCATTACTTGACAAGCTGAAGGCAGAAATTGCGGAGAAACGGCAAAATTTGTAGAAGAAGAAAATCTTATTTCACCAATACAACGCATCGTCTGACACCTCAGCGGTTTCCAAGGCGAAAACTCACGAACTACGATTTCAACTGATTGACAATGTGCCTTACTCACCAGACCTAGCCCAGAGCGACTTTTTTTTTTACCTCTGCTGAAGATTGCGCAAAAATTTTCGTCAAATCGAATCACCTTCGTGAACAATTATTTTGCGTCTCTTATAGTGACTGTTATACCACAGAAGAGTATTACTTTTTCTCTTCTCTACTACCTTTTATTACATGATTCATGGTGTGGTGTGTGTAATCATTAATCACGCCAGTCTCAATTTCCAACATTTTGTGATTGTTATATATCGCCAATCAAGGACAGTGAACTGTAACAGGGGATGGCCAGTTCCCTATACTGCAATTTTATCCTGTCAACTGACGTCACCACAATACCTTCCGTTGTTTATATGTACATTTCGTGATGCAGTTGAACCAATGTGATGAAGTTTGAACTACTCTAACGAAGCAACTGTTGCAGTGTTGCCGATTGGTGGGTAATCACCCGAATTGCGGGTTGTGCCTATTTTACTGACTGAGGGAATTCTTCCGGAATGGATAGTAAATGACTGAATAATTTCCTCAAATTGCATAATGACTCTGAAATTGTGTATCATTTAGCCGAGGTATTACTGACTCATAATACAATTTAATTCTTACTGGTTTTTCTCCTCTGTGATATTGAAGTTGAGCATCTTCTAGAAGCTCTTCATCTTCGCCTTCAGATTCGCTCTCGAATAAGACTGATTCTGGTAAAACGCGAGCTGTTGCTGATATTATCATTAGAGCTAAACTATTATTATGATTCATATAAAAATTGTGAAAACTTTAGAACGAGGGGCGATTTGACAACTTTCTTCACTTTTCGTGTATCGCGCGGCGGGGGGAGGGGGCGGGACAGGAAATAATAATAGTGGGGTTATGTCAACAAGTCAACATCAACAAGCGTTCAGTTTAACGACCGCCCGACGACTTGTTCATGACGTCATTCATCCGGTAAGTTACCTTGTCGGACGTCACGGATAATAGAGTATACGGTCGTTCATTGCCACGTCATTGACTTGTACATGTCACTGGGTAACCAATCAGAAAACATGATTTGAGCAGGGCTGAAGTTTAAAAATGACACCGGCTGACAATCATGTTTTCTGATTGGTTACCATGACATGTACCAGTCAATGACGTGGCATTGAACGACCGTATACTCTATTATCCGTGGTCGGTGGTTTCAATGTGAACGCAGCCCTGCGAAACGAAGCCGCTGAGTAACAGCGGCCACAACATGCTGAGTGGCTGAACTCAGCCGCTGGGACCTCCTGAATGTACCCTTTGTTGTCTATAGACTGACAAGAAGTTACAGATGAATGACTGATTTCAAGTAACTTGTTATACATCGTTCCACAGGCACCTATATTTTTTGATAGAATCCCAACCAATAAGATCCAAAATTTGCCTCATGTTTTTGTTAATACGACTTTCAGTCGTTGTATTTCTGCGGTCCTCAATTTTTTTATTTGAAGAGATAGACCCATGGCTGCTTTGAACGAAATGGTTCTTTGCCTTCCTACCAAAACGAAAACAAACCCATCTCACCAACTATTTTACTTTCTTTTTTCTAACCAGACAACAACCACCTTCTTTTTTTAAGATAACAAAAAAAAAACAAACAAAAAAAAAAAAACACGCCAACAACGCAAACAACACACCCCCCTCCCCCCCCACCACAACAAAACAAAATTTTTCTCTCCCAACTCGACACAACAACTTCACCGCACCGGGATACTAAACTCAGCACGTGACCACATCACCGACACGACCCTAACCATCCCACCCAGGACAGAATACATTAACTCAACCCAACCCAACATCAAACCATACAACATAACATTCTTCCTATCAAAAACACCACCACATCAATCGAGTTGGGGTTCTTCTCCCCTTCCTTTCCTTCTCTTCATTAAAGGAAAGAGATGGGTAAATCAATCCAAACAAATACTTTACTACACCAATCAGATTATCCCATCCCCCACCCAACCGAGGCGAGGCGGGTGGGTTGGATTTAATTCAATACAACACCACGAGATGACATCCAAACCACAACAACGAACTAAACTCTATAAAGCAAATCCCATTTCATTTCTTCGCAACTGAATGAAACCAAACCCTCAAAAAAAAATCGTTTTCCTCTCCTCCCCACCCCACCACTCAAGCATGACAGGAGATTCACTTTACAGGTGAGGAGATACCCCACCACAAAACGAACCCACAGAAAAAAAAGACAAGATAACACAACACCTTTTTTTTTTCCTCCCCCCTCCAAACTGAAAAGGACAAAACTAAACTAACCCAACATAACCTAACCGACCTATTTCTCTTCTAAACCACACCTCCCTTACTTGACCCACCCCAGGAGGGGGGGGAGCGGCTTTGCCTTTTCTTCTTCTTCCTCACAAAAAGAAAATTTGACCGCACCGCTGCCCTGCATTTTCTAATCTTTTCTTTGCCTTATTTCGGTTAAGATCATTCCCTCCTCCTTATTTTTTCTTTTCATTATAAAATCAAAGTTCGCTTCGTCGAGTCGAGGATAAAAAAAAATTCCCTACCCTCTTCACTACATAATTTCTCTACACTAAATTTCCCTCCCGTCCAATACATCAATTTTTTTTTTTATAGGGGGGGGGGTGGAGGGTCTTTTTTCTTTTCTTTCTCCCCTCCCTCACACAAACCATTCCCTCACCAAAACACACCACCTGACTTTACTTTAACTACACCACAACTCTTCCTCCACTTCCCTTCCCTTCCCGCTCAGCCTTTGCTTCACCACGCTACAATTTATTCATTCTTTTTGAAACATTCTACCACACTATACACTACACCATACCAAACCAATCCAATACGAGAATTATATTATAACAGAAACTAATTTTTTCTTCTCTCGTAGAACAAATCAAACATATTATATTCTCATTTCCTTCCCATCTCTTTTCCGAATCTTTCCATACTAAATTTCCCTCCAGTCTACTATACTTCACTTCAAAACAAAAATACAGAATATACAATCCACATCTATAACATATCATTAAAAAAAAATTTCGTCTCCTCACCACCTCAATTCAATTCAATACAAACAAACTCAACTCCACCACTCTACTCTCTCCTCACCTTACCATCCCCTATTAGAAAAGAACGATTATTTTACTTCCCTCCCACCGCACCCAGCAAATAACACCACATTCAGACCAAAAAAACAAAAACATACTAATAATCTAATTAACTACATAATATATTAACGGCGCCGCCCGGCTGCCCGCCACAGCAGCTGGAAGAACTACCAGGGGGGGAAACAAAAGAGGGTGGGGGGGGGCAAGACTATTTTTTGAAAAAACTAATAATACTATTTTCCCCCAACATCCCACCACAAGAAGAAAAAAAAAACGCGAAGGAGGTCTCCTCGCTGCCACAAAAAAAGGGGAGGTGTTTTTTTTTTGCAGCTGGTGTTTTTGGGGGGTAACATCATGGAGTAATCCTTTTTTCGGTTTTTTTTAACACCTTATTTATTTATTTCCCCATGTTGTTAGATTTTTTTCCAAAAAAACGTCCCCCCAATACAAACCAGACAGATATCTTTCATCAATATTTTTTTTTATTTATTAAACAAAATTAAATCAAAATGAATGAAAAAAAAAGATAAATTACTTTAGAAAAACCAACTTTTTTCGTTGGTTTTTTTTCACAAACACATCCATCTATATTCGAAACAAAAAAATTTTCTTTGTTTCCCACCAACAACAAACTACTCACTCAATAAAGAAATTATTTATCATTTATTTCACTCACACAAACATAATTCTCAGTTATTCTCTCACAGGGGAGGGATGAATTATCCATCAAACAACCTACAACGAATCATATATAATTCCTCGACAAATAAATTTTTCCGACGGATGGATGCTTCCTCCGACGCACTCGAAACAAGACAGACAGTAAGAAAAATTTTTTTTTTTGTTTCTTCTTTCCTTTCCTAACGAATAACGAATTTTTTTTCCAGAATGATTTTATTAAATAAATTAAATACAGGGGGGGGAGTGGGTGGAACCAACATAAATAACAATTAATACACAGCGGGTGGGTGCTCATATTTTTTTTAACTCTAAAGAAATTATTTTGAGCCACTCCCTTCTTACCGACCGCATACTCGCTGAAAGAACCATTTCGTGGGCCCGCCGGAAGAAAACAACCGGTGGCTAACTAAACAAAGAAAGAATAGTAACGACTGAAGGAGATAAAGAAGAAACAGAAAAAGTGTTCATTCAAACACAAACAAATTTAGGAGGGTGAAACAAAAACCAAATTATTTTTTTTTTCGTCGGATTGTGAAAGAAGGGGGGGGAAAGAAATATGGGGGGGGTCGTTTTTTTTTCCCCTCCCCCCCAACTCCGATTCTATCATTCTTTCTTAGATATAATTTATTTTTATTATACTATACTAAAAGAAGAAAAGAAATCTATTACATTTCCACACAACACAATTGCTTGGCTCGGCTTTTACTTTCCTTTATATATTATTTGGTTCGCTATAATAAACTAATCTGATATCAAACATAACACTATTTTATTTTTTCTTCCCTACTATAATTTCAACGGTATGGTATTAACTCAACTTAACTTTTCTGGTGAAAACAAAACACTAAACTGTGGAAAGGAAATCAATACTACACCATTTCGATTAGAATAAGATTAGAATTTACAAAAGAGAGGGTACGGTGTGGTGTGTACAATTTTTTTTGGGTGGTTTTACTTTACTGAAACGATAAAAAGAACAGCCCAATTTACATTACATTGATGGGAAGCGGAGTTGGACCGGACCACACCGGACGAGAGGAGAGAAGATAAAATAATCTTGACCAAACAAGGGAAGGGGATTGGTTTTTCAACATGAATGATTGGATGGTTTTATATTTGAGGAATTGAAATATTACATTCATTTCAATTGATGTGGAGGGGGGGAAGGGATATATACTTTACGGGTGGAGTGCATGGTGAGAAGAAAACTAGACTAGACTGCTTTGGATACGATAAGGTCAGTTCACATTGAGTGGGTGGTTGGATGGGATATTATATGACTTTCTAGAGAAAAAAAACAGATGGGGCGGGGCAAGTCGAGTGGTGTGGTGAGGCGCCTTTCGAGTAGAGAAATGAAACAGGTTACGCTGCAAGCGAAGGATAGAAGAGGAGAGGATGGACTGGGTAAAAAAAAAATAAGGACACTAAACTGAACTGTACTTATATTGCATTGCAACGCAAAAAACAAATCGAAACTGAATTTTGTCTGGTGCGACAATAAAAAAATTGATGAGTTGATTTTTTAAAGGAAAAGGAGGTGAAGGGGGAGAGGAGTCCCTTCCCCTCCGCCGGCTCTCCCCTCTCTTCACTTGGTGTGTGTTCCCTTCCCTCCTGACAAGCGAAACATCTCGGCTGGGCCGGTGCGCCCTCCCTTCTCGTCTCCATCTCTTCTCTTCTCTGGACTGGCCTCTCCTCGTCCTGCCCCCCCCCATCACAATCGTATCGTCTCGGGGGGGGGGCGCTTCGCGTGGCACACATTGCCTGGCCTCGCGTCAGGATATAATAGTCCCCCCCTCTCTTGACCGGAGCGGGAATAAAAACAGAACTAACGTGCCGCGCGTCCCCTCCCCCCCCCCCCCCCCATAAAAACAACTCAACTGAAATGCCCTTCCCTTCCGCTCCTTTTCTCCCCCCTTTCGCTTCCCTGATCAGGAGTTTTCTCATAAGGTCTCTCCCTACTGCGGATTCTGAAGATGACTTGAAGAATTTAGGGTTTTTCTCCTTGCCCCCCTATTATTTTCTCACTTGAGTATTGGATTAGTCTTTCGAAATTGGAGTCTCTGAGATATGGAAGATTTTCGACTTTGGTTATTAGTCCCTCACTGACAAATCGGCCGTCCCCCTCTCATTTTCGGTTCCCTCACCAATCTCGTGCTGCTGTTCCCGCTCCCGCTCCGTTGATTTGGCTTCTCCCTTCAACTTTTTGGAGTTTCCGCTGATTTCTTCATTGGAAAAGTTACAAAGAGTACAAATATTCTTGAATTGTTTATAAAATAAGGGCAATTCTTGCGGATTCCCGTCCTAAAGGGGAAAATCTCTTTCTACTAAATTTCGGGCCCTGAACCTATTATTATCAGAGGTTGGACTCGACACCGACTTGATCGTGTTTGATATCGTTTCACACAGTAACTTAATTTCCCTGACGGCATCTTTTTTCGGTTCTTCGTTGTGTACTCGTCTGGCAAGTGATTCCCCCATTCGTCACTACTTTTTTGTGATCTTCAGTAGTACTTGAAAGTTTTGATAGGACTCTTTCTCTCTTCTCGTTTGATTTTCCATTTCTTCATAAGCTACCAATTCTGCTTCCTTCGTTGACGTTCTAACTCCAGAAGTTTCATACTATTCTCTATTTCCTTCTGCTCCAACACTCATTGTTTCCTTTCCATTCTTGTTTCTTCATTTCTGTTTCTAGAGCAGTCGTTTTCTTTCATGCTCACATATGATGCTGAGGTTGGTTTTGCGCTTTGCCCTCTGACGTTTGTCGCTGCTGGGTACTGGATGGTAAGTCTTTGGGTTGCCATTTTCGAGCCTCGATTCTTCTTGGGTTTTTTTGACCCTGCCGTTGTTCGTCTGGTCGATCCGAAGAGTTTGTAAATTACTGACGTACTTTTCTCCTTCGTGTGCTTGTCGGGGTCACCAATGTTACTTTTCAGCTTGCACTTTCGAATCGCCAATAAAACTAATTTTCGTCTAACTATTCTTTTGACTTTTTTTTTATAACTTGATAGTCAACAACTTCTTTTTTTTTTTTGGGTAACTAAAACTATTGAAACAATAAAAACCTTCAACCTCAAACAACCCCCATCGAAAAAAACTGTATTTCGTAAAATTCTGTTGTCTGGAGGATGTGTGTGTGTGTGGATGTATGTGCCCCATGATTTTATGTGCTTCGATAGCGCTCAAACGAAGAGAGAGATCGATTTAAAATTTGGGACATTTTCAACCCCCATAGAGGTACATAAGTGTGTGGATTTTAAAGAATATCGAAAAATCGGAAAAGTGTTTTTCCGGGGTCTTTCCGAGAATTTTTCAACTGTTTTAAAAAAACTTGATATTACAATTTTGACGTCGAAGGTTTTTCTCTATTACTTTGTGATTACGTTTTGACTCTGTAACAACTTTTTTTTGAAGAAAAAAATTGATCTAGATTTTGTGACCTTTTTTTGAAAAAACTTGCCTTCGTTCGGATCGAAAAATTAACCTGAGCAATATTCAGAATGAAAACCGAAAAATAATTCATGTAGGCCTTAAAGATTTATCGTTAGATCAAAAATATGGAAAAAAAAACGAAAAATCAAAATTTCTGGAATGATTAGAAGTATCGGAATTCGCCAAGCTCGATGGAGCTCAGCGATTTCTTTGGTAAGTGATTAGAACATTTCTTCGTATCGTTGATAGTTCAGATAGTGACTGTTTAGATAGTCGTATTCACATATTTGGTACCCAAATATACAGTGTCTGTCACATCAAGCTTCTATTAGAACTTAGAGATGAAGGAGTGCTGTCATGAAAAAATGTCTCAAATAAAACTTTTAGATATCAATGAGGTGAGACTTTTTCAATAATATATCAACATACAGAGTGCTCAACAAAAGTGTACTGTATCAAAGTTATGTTTTTTCAAATGGAATGACATATTATGCTTTGCATATTAGGATTCTTCTTAACGAGGACATTCATAAAATATGAAGATATGTGGATATATACTGGGTGATTCTGAAGTTATGTTGTAAACAGTACATACTACTCAACAGTTCCTATTTTCAAGTAGGTAACGAACAACTGAAGAGTTAATGTTATCATCATGGTATTTGAAAGAGGTTCTTATTTCATTGTCGTGCTATGATTTAATCATAAACCTCTCTTTGCATACGGGGTGAATCGATACATGGAATCTTTTATCATAATTTTTTTCAAGTGGAACACCCTACATATTATTTCATTATTGAATAACCCTTGAAGAGTATTTTCTAGAAATATAGGGTTTCATGGATATGTAATGGTTGGTTCGAAAGTTATAACAAAAAAAGTGTCAAGGAATATTTTTTTCCACTTCAGACCTAAAATTGTTGTTGTTTGGGTAAGTAGGAGAGATGATTTCGTGGAGACAGGTGAGAAGGTGACTTTGGGACCAAATGAATCAACTATGTCATTTCGGTGACATGGGTTTGAGAATAAGCTATTTTCATAAAACTTTTGGGCCCTTCAATTCAGATGTCTGATATTGAATGATTCGAAAAAAAAAACTTCCACCCTCGTATTGTTTATACTTCCTGTGAGTATATGATAATGCTAAAAATGTAATTGTTAAACACCAATAATTTTGTACGGTGCTTGGCATCTCCATTAACTTCTATTAGAACTTTGAAGTGGGGTAATATCAGCTAATAATGTTTTGTATGACAGTTTTTATGTAGATATCAATGAATTTACATAGTTTCCCCAGATTATTTACCAATATACAGAATACTGATTGAAAGCGTACCATATCAAAATTGTTTTTTCGAATAGAAACACCATATTGCTTCACATACTCGATTTGCTCTCAATAAGAACGTGGAAAAAATATAGGGGTTGAGTATATACCAAGCGATTCAGAAGTTACGCTCAAGAGAATGTAGAAACCCAATGCTATTCAACAATGCATATTTTCAACAAACTCCTCTGACAACTTCAGTTTGTTATGACCAAGTTTTTATTGTTGTTGAAATAATTCGGGCAAGGAACTTTTTATTAAAAGAAGGCAAATCAAATCAAATGAAACTCCTTTATATTATTTTAAATTATGTATGGATTACACTGTGATATTCTGATTATATGAAAAATAATCTTTTGAATTAAAAATCAAACCTCTCAACAACACTTTCAACCGACATTCATGAGTGATATTGATGAAAGACATTCTTTTTTATATCTACAGGTTGCTAGTCCTCTATTTCGAATTAAATATACTCGACCATTTTCGACGCATAAAATAGATCAAAGGAACATAAGCTTTGAAAAAATTCCATCACTAATTTTTATTCTGCGTAATGAAAATACCCATTGCTTGGGGAGTTCAGGCACAATTTTTCGAATCCTTTTTTTCTCGGGAAATCCGGATCTTCTTGACTCCTCACTAACATGTTCCAATTAAGCCGGCATCCCTCGGCGCATGGATATTCAGCCCGGCTCGTGGCTTGGGTTCGTCATGGCTCGTCCGAGCCGCTCCAGAATTGAGAAAGCCGCGCTAAAAATGGCGAGCGTGCCCATTCCCACGGCGTTTGGAGCGGCAAGTCACGAGCCAAGTTCGCCGATCCATGCGCCGGCCGTGGGATGCCGGCTTCAGAAAGAACACGAGTACCTCCATAAGTCTTTTTTTAGGATGTTTATGAAAATTCCGAAAACTGGTTTTTGATATATAGGTTGTATTCGGGTTCACAACAAAAACAGTTCAGGAACGGTTCGAAATAGTTGGACTGTTGAGGCGTGAAGGGTTTGTCGCGAATATATCTACATTAATTGGGTGGGTGACTATTTTTGACTGTCCTAGAACAGTATTTATTGCGAACCCGAATACGGCTATAATATGGATATGGAGTTTTTGTGCGTTTCTACAGAGTGTTCACATTATCAAGATGAAGGCTCCTCAAAAAATGACCAGAACAAAGATTTTTAATATTTCAGTGGGTCCGATGGAATGGAGGAATGTCATTCGTACACAATACCATTTACATAATTCGATAAAAAAATTTGTTGAAGTTTTTTAATTTTTTTTACTTGGTTGTGGTACTACCGTATATATATATATATATATATATATATATATATATATATATATATATATATATATATATATACATAGAATATATATATATATATATATATATATATATATATATATATATATATATATATATATCTATATATACAGGGTGTCCCAAACTCAATGGCCTATTAGACATTTCTGGAAAATGGGACATAGGATTATTTTGAAAATTTCAATTCTCGGGTAATTAGTTCTGTTCCATCGATCTAAAATATTTTCAGCGCTGCGACGTTGCCGCTTATATTGAAAAGTAGCAACACTTCAATTAAAAGATTCGAAAATAGAGATGGCAAAACTCGTGCGCTACATATTATGAAAAATTGTAATCCCATTGGAAAATTCAAACATAAGCTTGAGAAAGAAGGTCGACTAGCTTCTGAAACGTTGCCAAGAAGGGTTTCTCACAACGGTTGCAAGACTCACATAACATATAGGCAATACGACGTACGAAATTTATAAAATAGACACTGAAAAAATAATAAGTTTGGCGACAAGTTCTAAAAAAATTAACAGTATCGAAAATAGAGTTGGCAACACTACTACTTACTTGTCGAGTAATAAATTGAATCTACCTGTAGTACCAAAGCAGGCCTCAGATATCTTCTAATAATTCATGTCTGAATATTACCTACAAACTGGTTTTTCAGTAAGAACGAATACATTTTTTTTGTACCCGTCTCGAATGTGAGATCAGTCTAAAAAATAGTCACATTTTGACGCTACATATGAAAAATTGTTATCCCATTGAAAAATTCAAAAATTGAATATCTGAAACGTCGCCAAGGGGGGGTTCTCACAACGGTTGCAAGAGTCACATGACATGTAGGCAATACGACGTACGAAATTTATAAAATAAACACTGAAAAATAATAAGTTTGGCGACAAGTTCCAAAAATTACCGAATCGAAAATAGAGTTGGCGACACTAGTACTTACTTGGATAATTAATTGAATCTACCTGAAGTACCTGTCTGAATATTACCTACGAACTCTTTTTTTTTCATCAAGAACGAATACATTTTTTTGTATCCGGTTCGAATGTGGGATAAGTCTAAAATTGAAACATCATTATATGTCACAAAATCTTTACTTGTTATAAGCCCATACAACCCTCCCAATATTTTTGGAGAGTGCTCTATATACAATGTTAATCCGCATATTGAACATATGTATTATATGGGGTTTTTCATTTGAGAAACATCGAGAAAAAAATGGTACTTGAGCTCTGATTCACCTAGGTGTACTAGGTGTATTATAAAAAAAAAACCGTTAGAATTATCATATGTCAATGAAAAAACTACATTATCAATTTCCTCATGGAATTGAGGATAGCCAATAGAGTTTTGATTAAAAAAAATAGAGGAAGATTCTATGTATTACTTTTTCACGTTATGTTGAGCATAACTTCTGAATCGCTCCGTAAATACTTGTACAATCGTATATTTTATGTATATGTATGAACAGTAATTTATGTTGTTTTATACGAAAGTATATACATATGTGGTACATAGACTTCGTGTACCTTTTCCCAATAATTAGGTTATTTCATTCGAAAAACATTATTATACGCTACGTTTTCAATCAGTACCCTGTATATTGGAAAACAATTTGAGAAGCCTAAATTCGTTGATAAATATATATTTATGTACATACATAAAACTTTCAAATGAAATATATTTTGGATAATTTCACTCCTTCACTTCGAAGTCAGAATGGCAGTTCGATGAGACACGCCCTGTATCCTGTACCTATATATTCCGTAGATCAGTGAATATCAATTTTCTTCCCTATTGGTGTTTTCGCAGTGTTCTCAGAATTGTCGTGCCAGTACTGAATGCCTTTTGTGTCCGTGATCGAACGTATACGTCTGCATATCGTTCATTTTCTGAATAACAATTAATATTTTCTGAATTACAGTTGACTATTCTGAATAACAATTGATATCTTCCGAATTACATTTGACTAATCTGAATTACAATTGATATTTTCTGAGTAACATCTTATATTATCTGAATCACAATTGGAAAATCTGTAGTACACAAAATAAATAAACTAAAACAAAATGAAATAAGCTGTGCAATGACTTTACATTGAAACAGACATTGTATGAGAAAATATATTTTATTGTCAAATGTATTCGCATGTATATTAACAAATAAATGATTTTGTGACATAATATGATGTTTCAATTTTAGACTTATCTCACATTCGAACCGGATACAAAAAAATGTATTCGTTCTTGATGAAAAAAAAAGAGTTCGTAGGTAATATTCAGACATGGTACTTCAGGTAGATTCAATTAATTATCCAAGTAAGTACTAGTGTCGCCAACTCTATTTTCGATTCTGGTAATTTTTGGAACTTGTCGCCAAACTTATTATTTTTCAGTGTTTATTTTATAAATTTCGTACGTCGTATTGCCTACATGTCATGTGACTCTTGCAACCGTTGTGAGAACCCCCCCTTGGCGACGTTTCAGATATTCAATTTTTGAATTTTTCAATTGGATAACAATTTTTCATATGTAGCGTCAAAATGTGACTATTTTTTAGACTGATCTCACATTCGAGACGGGTACAAAAAAAATGTATTCGTTCTTACTGAAAAACCAGTTTGTAGGTAATATTCAGACATGAATTATTAGAAGATATCTGAGGCCTGCTTTCAGGTACTACAGGTAGATTCAGTTTATTACTCGACAAGTAAGTAGTAGTGTTGCCAACTCTATTTTCGATACTGTCAATTTTTTTAGAACTTGTCGCCAAACTTATTATTTTTTCAGTGTCTATTTTATAAATTTCGTACGTCGTATTGCCTATATGTTATGTGACTCTTGCAACCGTTGTGAGAAACCCTTCTTGGCAACGTTTCAGAAGCTAGTCGACCTTCTTTCTCAAGCTTATGTTTGAATTTTCCAATGGGATTAGAATTTTTCATAATGTGTAGCGCACGAGTTTTGCCATCTCTATTTTCGAATCTTTTAATTGAAGTGTATAAATGGAGAAGGCGAAGGGACTAGAGTCAGTGTTCATTGAGTCATCTTGTGATATTCTCAACTCAGCAAGAAATATGCCTTTTCCGAAACAGTGGGATGAAAAGGCAGAAGTATGTGTTTACCCGTTGCTGATTGCAGGGGATGTTGTGTGCTACTTTTGCCAAATAACTAGACCAACGGCAGGAATCATTCCATGCACTGGTATGTGTATCCAGTGATTCCAGTAACGACACAACCTGAGTGAAGAAATTCAACTCCAAAAGAAGGCCAGCGGCAGTGCATGAAATGTGCAGAAATCCTTGCATTGGGTAATATGGCTATTTGCCGAAATATTTGTTTAACCTGTGCGGTTGCTGAATATCGAGTTCCTAAACGTTGCTTGCATTGTGATACATACACGATGGATTAAAGAATTCACTTCAATTGACGAACAATTGGAGACGGGAAAGGAGCAGAAGTTGTCACACAGATGCACATTGATTCTTTTCTTACATTTTTGGTGGAAAATAAATGTATTGAATATATAATCTTTGTACTATTTCATTAGGTTTAGCAGCAAGTTGTATCTACCCCTCTCAAGTAAAAAAATATGTCATGCGCGTGCATAGTTCAATGAAGTGCGCATGCACCAATTCATTTTCTTCTATAAAAGTAAAGTTTCTGTAACATCTTCTCCAGCTGTATTCTATTACCTGTACGCCTCAGAGCTAACTCGTTGTCATCATGAATTCCATTTACAATATTGAATTACCACAATTGCCTAGTGGAAGTGTAGAAGTCGATAATATTGATTGTGAGAACATTTCAGTGCCAGTGTTACATCTATCTTCTCAAGACTTCATCACTGATTTCGATATGAATGATTTTCTCAGGATTGAAGGTGTGAAAGATGTAATAGACACTTCTGAACAAATTGTTGTTGAAAATCCCAACTTGTTACAACTATCACATTCCAAGTGCTCTTCAATTGACACAATCACAACCATCTAAGAGAAAGGGTGCTGAAGCTCCATCATCCACTGTCACTAAGAAAAAAAGTAGAACTATTGTGAGCTGGGAAAAAACCTGAAGACTGGTGGTGAATTGAAAAGAAATGTAGATAGTGAACCAGCAGTAACGAAAAGTGACTCGAATATTGAATCTCTCAATAGGAAATAGGTTATAAAAGATTACAAAATTGAAAATTAGGCACGGAAATATTTGAATGCATGCACACCCACCCTAACCCCAAAACACACAAAAAAAACTAACAAAAAGAAGGGACAATCTGCGAACCACCGTTTGGGCAACTACCTCCGTAACCCCGCCCCCCGGCCCCCCACTCCCCCAACCCTCTATTATCGATACTTATATTTCCAATCTTTTTTCTTCTTTTATTTTTTTTTTAACACTTTCCTTTCACGCCTTCACTTCTTATTATTTTTTTTTTTTTTCTTTTTTTCCTTTTCTCCTTTTACCTAATCTCTTAACAAATAATTTTTTAAACAGTAAATTTTTAATCATTTAACTTTTTAATCCCTTTATTTCCTACATTTTTTCTTCAAATCTTTATTTTTTAAATTTGAAATCTTTCAACTTTCAACGCGTTCGACGATGTTTTCTAAGAACAAGGTTACTAACAACGAATATTGAAAGAACGTAACAAATAAGAAAAACAATAAAAAATTTATAAAATTTTTAATTTTTTAAATTTTTTTAATTTCTCAATCTTTCCTTCCTCACCTATCTGACCTCCAGAAAAACCTTTTTTCTTTTTATTTTTTTTTCTCTTTTTTTCTTTTTACCCATATAATTTCTCAAACCTCTAATAATCCCTAAACCCACTAAAAAAAAAAAAAAAAAAATAAAAAAAAAAAAAAATAAAATAAATAAAAATAAAAAAAACCAAAAAACCCCAACATCACCCATCTGACCCTTTTTCCTCTTTCGCGGGTGGTGGTTTTTCGGGGGTGGATATTTTCCCTTTTTCTTCTTTTCTCCCTTCCCCCTTCGTAATTATCGATACTCCCCCCTCAATTTATTTCCCCTTATAATCATCCCTCCCTCCCTCCCTCACCCTCCTTTCTTTTTTGCAACCCCTTTCTTTTGACTACTTCTTCCATCTTCTCTCTGCTTCTTTCTCCCTCCTTCCCCTCCCCACCCATCCTCCTTTCCCCCCCCCCTCCTTCTCTCCCCCAGCCCTTCTCCCCCTCCCCCGCCACTCCCTTTCCTCTCCCCCCCCCAAACCACACCCAAAAACATTACTATTACAACCAACAAAAAAACACACTATAAAAAAAAAATTTAAAAAAAAAAGTATAAAAAAAATTAATTAATTAATATATTTATTAACAACACATTCTATAATCAACAAATTAAACAAACAACAACAAACAAAAAAATAAACAAAAAAAAAAAAAAACAAAAAAAAACAACAACAAAGGCCGCGAACAAAAAAAGTAAAGAAAAAAAAAAATAAAAAATATAATTATCTATAAACACCGTCCCGCCCCTCGTGGGCCGTACGCGCCCGGGTACGGAGGTACCGGCCCAACCGGTTTTTCCCCAATTTGGGGCCCTTTCGCTCCCTCTTTTTGTCATTTTTTTTCTTTTTTTGGGTACGCCCTTCCGCCCCCCCCCATCCATTAAATAAAATAACTCCTGCCTATTATGCATTATGGACACGAGTAGCTGGCTCCCTATTACCTGTACTAATAGTTTTTCTCCACTACAACGATTTGTGAAAATGAAAAAAGAAGCAAAATGTCGACTCATGAAGGCGAAGGCAACCATAGTGGAATATGATACCAATGAGCAAAATATCAATATGGACAAAGTTGCTCTTGAAAAACTCGAACAAAAAGTTGCATTAACAAAGGCTGAATTGGTTAGAATGTGTGAAGATGTGGAAGAACTTCGTTTACAAGTTGCAAAAGATGATCAATTCAACCAATATTTGAGATTGCAAGCGCAGGCATAGCTTGAAGGGTCAACCCTTCTTTAGGAGAGTGCATTATCAATGAGGGATATTTGGCGGAAAGAATTAGAGAGTGTATTCCAAAGCCATAGTGATTAGCCTTGAGGTCACTCATATGCTTTCAATTTTGTGAATTGAAAATAGCGGGTATGGAGTATACACTTGATTTGGTTTGGTATGCACAGAACGTTGCGATTGGTTGGGGCAACGTTCACCGCTACAAACTCTTTTCAATTCACACCCAAAAAAAATGGATTGAAATAAAACAATTTGCAAATATGATGTGAACTTTTTCATTTATCACCATACAATACAGTGATATGTTCATTATTTAACACCCGGATTGACATCTATACCTGGAAACCACAATAATGGTCTATCCTTTGGCCACCGCTCAGCACGTTTCTTCTCCAACGTTGCAACTCTTTCTTCCAATCTATTATATTTTTGTGTACTTGCAACTGTCGCATCGGATACTTTTATATCAATATCACTTTTCAGATTATTGTAGTTGCGAGCAAATATTATTCTCGCCTCCGCTATTTTATCTTCGAATGCTTGTCGAGCGTCACGATAAACATTACCAATTGTAAACTTCATTGCAGCTTGTGGAGCCAGAAGAGTGACCCCCTTAGTTTCTCCAATTTTTTCCTCAAGGTATGATACAGTTACACAATCACCCTTTTCAATTGGTTCACCTATATTTTCAATATCTTCCTTTGCATATCATATTGGTTATCTGTTGTCAATTTAAATCCAATGCCAGGAGGTCCTAGAACAACAGTACCACCCCATTTTCGTTTTCGACCAAATTTATCTATTGCTCTGGACATTTTTGCACCTTCAACGATATCTTTCATACTGATGATTTCTTCTAATCATCATATATTTATATCACAATGTATTCAAGGTGGTGAATTGTAGAAAAATAAAACAACTCACATTCCAATACTTTTTTATATTTGGTGAAGAATAATAGATGTTAAAATGTGTGTGTGTGTGTGATGAGTCGTATAATAATATTCACTGATGAATTTTCCGGTTTCAGATACATTGAATGATGTTTCAATTGTTCATCTCGGCACTCAATAAATAAATTAATTGGTTTAGACAACTCTCCTGAAAAAATAATTGAATATTATTGGACACCCGATGGATATTATCGTTTGGATCATTCTGAGAGAATTGTATATCAGTGTGACCCCGTGGCAGGATATGTTTAGTATTCGGAACGATAAATCGTTTGTCGTGATGTTATGATAATGCAACTTTTGACAGAAATGCATAACCTCCATCATTCCCAAAAATGATTGAAAAAATTCATTGCTGAACACCCAAAAATCAACTCATCAAAATGATAGATACGCAGTCATGGATATTAAAAAACAACTGCATATATCCTGTCATAAAAATATTATGTGTATATATTCCCATATTATATTTACATTCTAATTTATATTTATCTTGAATTTTGATTATAATTTGAATGTAACTCGATATTCAGTATATAAATCTGTCTGAATTTTAACTTATCAAAACTATAATTGTATCAATACTTTCGATTTTGACACATTTCATTTAAAATTATATTTATACATTGATTCCAATATGTAATTTAAGAAAAAAATATGCTATACATTTGTAATTTGTATAACTCAATATTTACTGTAAAAATCAAATTTCACACATGATTTTATATGTATTCCACATGATATATATTAATTATTGATTTTCATTCAGATATCTACGATTTCATATTCAAAATTGACACATATATCTTGAAATTGCTTGTGAGTTACATCATGTGATACATGGTCCAAGTAAATGTGATTAGGATTGGTATCGTTCTGCTTGATTATCGCAATGAAGTTTTCATTATTATTAGTTGTATTGAAACAGGAGAGTATGTTTGGGGAAAGATAAAAGTAATCCATATTCTTATGACGACCCATACTGATATGAGATCTTATAACATCCTGCTTCTCACATATAACACCATCGAAAATAAATATTGAATCCGATTTGGCGTGTGGTGGTATCACTATTTCAGTAGGATTATCACCAAAAGTGTAAAACCCTAATTGATATAAGGATTTTAGATAGAGATAGACATTTGCAAAGGATAACCCCAGTGGTTGAGTAAGCAAAGAAATTATAACATTTGTCTTGATAAATTCTATATTTTGGAGTAGAATTGACAGATGGAAATTTCAAGATGGCAACTACGTATCTACTTGTCAAATCGAAAACTAAATGAGATTATTCGAAGTGAACAATGATATTCTTTGTCGAGCTCACTTTTTGTCTTTTTTATGAACCAAAAATAACCTTTCAAACCCCATAGAGTTGGTGGGATTGCGATATTGCAGAGAAAAACGAATATTTCTAGGAGTGTCGATATTAATGTGTTTGTATTCAGGGGATCAAATATTAGCAGATTTATAATAATTATTTTCCGCCCATCCCTCTTGTCAGCAAAACTAAGCAAAGCTCTTAGTCCCTCTCTTCATGCTTACATAAACATTTTTCAATTACAATTTTCATTTTCCACATCGAATAGCGATGTATGTTGGTCCAGAATATCCAACGGCTTGTGGTTGTCCTAGCATACTAGAAGTGATTTTGATACCAGCATAAACAGATGGTATTAATTCATAACGCTCAGCTATTAGCCAATCGTGGTAAGGCAATTTGATTCTATATTCCATGTGCATTAGAAGAGGTGCTTACTTATTTGCCGCAGTTACGCCAAAAGGGGCTCGAGCTTGAGAAATGAAAAATGCATGAACTGGTCCAAGTATGGATGCTATGTTCAGGGGAATCAAACGAAGATATGTCCTACTGCGACCAATGTCGAATCCTATTTTACGTAATTCTTGTGTGAGGTTCATCAAGAGTTTTTAGGCTGCAAATAGTTCTTCTACTATCATCTGCTGCACTCCCTCTGGTTGATTGCTTTCAAGATTAGGACGTTCCACTGAATCCCTCAGAGAGAGTCTTTTTTTTGATTTCCCGATGTTCATGACATATATCTTCTAACTTTCTTTTCATACCATCTCTTTGTTCCTTCCAGGCAACTGCGTTTTGAATATTCCTGTTTGAAGACTGTTTTTATTTCCCCGAGCAACTTAATGATCTGTTTATCAACTTCAGCACGGCACACTTCGTTAACTAACTTTTGTAAATTCTGTTCTTTCGTACATGTATGAGATTTTTTTTCAAACTTTTTTTGGATTGAGGTGGCCTTTACTTGATGGAAATCCATAGTTATTACGCTATAAGGTAGACACGATTAAATTTCCACAAAATTTATTGTCTTCGCGACATGTTTCGATACACTGTATCTTTATCAAGCAAATGTTTTTCAAACACTGTTTGAAAATTGTTTGAAAACATTCGCTTGATAAAGATACAGTGTATCGAAACATGTCGCGAAGACAATAAATTTTGTGAAAATTTAATCGTGTCTACCTTATAGCGTAATTTTTTTTAAACTTTCAAACAATTTTTGGTATACTTGGATATGTCTATTTGAAACGACATCTCATTTAAACGTTAAACTTTGGCTAATGGAATCAACGGTAACACAAATGTTAACTTGCTTTGCTAGCTCACAACATGTCTACTCGCTATAGTATCCAAACGAAACAATAAACTGACAGAGGAAATTCAGACAAGTGACCAGCGCGCGGTAATTCCCTTAATCGGTTTTAAAGCGAGTGCCTAAACGATGCGTTCATATTTGCGGGAATCCCCGAAAATGCGTTTCGTTTCCAAGCATAGACAATGTGAGGGTTGCCATTCGTGTAAAGAAGTAAATAACTACCGATGACGTAATTATTATCTAGACACCCTACCCACCATGTCATCCAAAATAAGCAAAGCAAAGACCCCCCATAGTGCTTACGTAATACTTGAATGGCCCCTCAGGTAATTATTAAATGTTCCGCCATTTTGTAGTAAGTGAAGATATTGACTTCATATTCTAGGGTTGTACAGTATTCGCCAGGAGCATCAAAATGATGTATCACAAGACCCCCCTGTTGAATTAATTTTTTTTTCAGATGACGCCCAGTCGCCATCTTGAATTTTCCATCTGTCATTTTCACTCAAAAATATAGTATTTATGCATCACGGAGAATTTGGAAGATAGACACCAGATGGCCACCAGCTCAGATAATTTATATCTCAAATCAGGAGTACCTCTAAGTTCCATACTCGGCCCTTTATTATTCTTTATGTATACTTTCTACTCACTACACGCTCTTCACACTTGTCAAGTTCATTTACACGCTGATGATACTCGAATATATGAGAGCTCTCCGGCGAGAATGGTTGTGACATTATAAATGCAGATCTAAATAGATTTGTTGAACTGACAACCGATCATTGTTTATTTATAAACCTCAATGAATCGAATGGAATGATCTTTGGTGAGTGTGAATACTCTGCACATGCACACACATTGGAAACCGAAGTACAATATTAAAAATGCTCAAGGTTATATGTAGGTCTGAATGATTTAACTTTTATCAATCTCGGAATAATAAATATGTCTTCGACTAGAAAAACTTTCTATTTACTTTTTATTATGACAGTTTTCTAATAATCTTCAATTTTTATAAACAACATGGGTATAACTATATAAATAAAACAAAAAATACAATCAATACAGGAGCTTAGATTATAAACTATAACATTCCCACCTAATCTAAGATCCTTGAAAGAACAAATGAAAACATGATGGTCGACGAAACATTGAATCACTTCAGGCCAAGTAACTCAACAAAATTTTCAAAAATATCAGCTGACAAACTTTTTGTAAAAATATCAGCTAACTGATTTTTGCTTTCAACATATCTAATATCAATATACCCTGACTCCACTGAATCACGAATAAAGTTATATTTAATATCAATGTGTTTGAGTCTATGATGTTTCTTAGGTTCCATGGCAATTTTGATACACGATTGGTTATCTTCAAAAATAACTGTTTTATCATTGATTTGAATTTTCATTTCTCCTAGTAAACCTCTAAGCCATAAACATTCGGTAACAGTCGAAGCTAATGATATATATTCAGCCTCAGTTGACGAAAGAGCAACCGTTGACTGTTTCTTGGTAGCCCATGAAACAGTTGCACCAAAAACTTGGAAAACATATCCTGATGTTGATTTGCGGCCCTGTAAATCGTTTGCAAAATCCGCATCACAATAGCCATTTAAAATAACAGATGATTGACCTTTTCTATAAACCAAATTCAAGTCTTTTGTTGA